>MNCI01026832.1:2522074-2554808 GCA_015680685.1 Gnetum montanum
TTTTTTTGCATGAGAACCACACCATGCAAAGACTTATTTTTATTTACTCCACTTCTTGATATTTGATTGATGGAAGAATAGTGGAAAACTCAACAAAAAGCATCCAAGCATCCAAGAGAATGGCTAGCACAAATGCATCGAATCCCCTTGAAGTCATACCCTTCTCATCCTTTGAGTCTTTCCTTGGTTTGAAAAATACCCAACCACCAATTTATTAATAAGTTTGCTTAGAGAAAAGGGACTGTAGAGTTCCAAGCCGAAGGAGACCATAGAGTTTTATGGATGAGCGGACGGTGTGGACTCATTACCTATTTTACCAAAAGCACCATACCTTAATATTAGCATCATAATTCAAAGGTAAAAACCAAAAATTAGCAATCAATATGATATAATTCAACCCACCATCATGAGCACTTATTGGATGATGAATAAAATTAAATCAAGCAAATAAAGAAATAGTAAAAATATGAATAATGGTGTAAAATAAAAATAAAAAAAGTTGGAAAAATGTGTAAAACAAAAATTCAAAAAGAACTAAGGGCCTAGAATGGTTGGCATAGGTGGCCATCTCCCCCATGACTGAGTTGGAAGGAGGAGATCCAAAATAGTAAGCAGGGTTGTCCACTAACAGAAGTAGCATGTGTATAGGTTGTGCTAAGCTCATGGAAAGGTTTGGTTTGTTGCACATTGACCAACAGCTTCTTGTTCGGGCTCTCAGGTTTATATATTGTCATGGTCCCTTAAGGAAAAATTGCATAGATAATATGAGGTCCTTCCCATAGTGTTTAAAATTTAGTACATTGTGGCACATGTGTGGGATTCCAATAGAGAACCTTATCTCCCAATTGATATTAACTTTCCTAATCCTTAGGTTATGACATTGTTTATTGAATGCCTTATGTAATTCATTAGATGATATGGTAGCTAGTCGGTTTTCATCTAGCAAGTTAAGGGTTACTAACTGTTGTTTCTATGCTAGATCAAGGTCAAGGTTGAGGTCACATGCCTTGGATAGTATATGAAGCTTAGTTTGAATAGCAAGAATTAGTATTCTGCCATAGACTAACTCATAGGGAGAGTAGCCTATAGGGAGTTTCCATGTGGACCAGTA
This sequence comes from Gnetum montanum, assembly GCA_015680685.1. Taxonomy (NCBI): domain Eukaryota; kingdom Viridiplantae; phylum Streptophyta; class Gnetopsida; order Gnetales; family Gnetaceae; genus Gnetum; species Gnetum montanum. The sequence goes on from MNCI01026832.1 coordinate 2,523,186, forward strand.
TGCCTAAAGAGCATCGTTCAGTTTAGTGCTCTAGTCTCACCTAAACTTGCTAATGGTTCTTGTCAATATCTTCATAATCTCCCTATTGGTGACCTCTACTGACCGTTTGCTTGGGGGTGATATGGTGCAGTCAATTTATGCTCAATACCTAAGCGTTGCATTAATTTTTGAAAATTTTCACCTATGAAGTGTGTGCCATTGTCTAAAATAAGTGCACAAGGCACACCAAACCTATTTATGATTTTTTGTTGGACAAATCATGCAGCTATAGATGATGTACAATCCTTAACAATAGCTGCTTCTACCCATTTTGTTAAGTAATCAATAGCAACAATAATATAAGCTTTTCTATTGGACATTGGGCTAATTAGCCCCATAAGATCAATTCCCCAAATGTTGAAGGGTTCTAATGGTTGGATCCATTATTGCAAACCCTCCATTCTAGCAGTCATTCCCCCATCCCATTGACAGCACTCACAAGATTGGACGAATTAATGGGTGTCCCAAAACAATGTAGGCCAATAATATCCTACAAGCAAGATCTTGATGGTCATTCATCTCCTAGCATAATGGCCCGCATAAGGGCCCTCATGAGCATCTTGGGGAACTCGCAGTTGATCTATATCAAGAACACACCATCAACCAAGCCATCAAGACACACTTTGTAAAGTTTCCCATTGATCTCCATAAAGTACTTGGCTCAGTGAAGAAACTGTTGTTTCTTCTTAAGGTTTAACTCTTATGGTATTTGTTGGGTGAGGAGATAGGTAAGAATGCTACTGTACCAGTTTTTCTCTGTGGGTGATTGATTATTCACTACACCTGCAAAGAGGAATTCATCAAGAAAATAATCAAAAATTGGATACTAATCCTCTTTGTTGTTCCATCGCAACCAAGATAAATGATCGACAACTACATTCTCGATGCCTTTACAATTGATCATCATAAGATTGAACTCTTGTAATATTACAAGCCATTGTATGATATGAAGGATTACCATTAGCTTATTCATGAGGAACCTTATTGCACTATGATCTATATGTATATATACTTTATATCCCAATACATAGTGTCTAAACTTTTCTAGTGCAAACACTACAACCATCAATTCTTTCTCTATGGTAGTGTAGTTAAGTTGTGCACCAGTGATACTTCTACTTGCATAGTGGATGTAATAAGGACACTTATGGTCATCTAGCTGTGTAAGTATAGCTCCTAAGACATAGTTGGATGTATCAGTTATTATATGGATTGGTTTGGACTAGTCAGGAGCTTGTAGAATGGGTGTTTCTACTAGCTTCTATTTTGAAGTTTGGAAAGTGAGTCTGCATTCCCTGGTTCATTCGAAAGGTATGTCCTTTTTCGTTAATTCCACCAATGGTTTGGAAACCTTTTAAAAGTTCTCAATAAATCTCCTATAGTAGCCAGTGTGTCCAAGGAATGGCTGAATATCTTTGACAATTTTTGGTTGATGGGTAATTCCTTGGATAACTTTGATTTTCTCGAGGTCTACCTCTATCCCTGTGTGTGAGATTTTGTGCCCTAGTACTACGTCTTCTTGGACCATCAAATGGCTTTTCTACCAGTTGAGCCTCAAATTGATTTCTACACATTTTTTTAACACTTACTCTAATCAGTCCAAGGCTTGATCAAAGTTTGCTCCATAAGTGGAGAAGTCGTCCATAAAGACCTCCATGCCATTCCCTATCTGCTATTGAAATATGCTTAGAACTAGTCGTTGAAATGTTGCAGGGGAATTGCACAAGCCAAACAACATCTATTTACATGAAAACATTCCCCAAGGACTAGTGAACGTAGTCTTGGCTTGGTCTTCTGGGGCTATTTATATTTGGTTATATTTGCTATATCCATCCAGAAAACTGTAATAGCGATGCTCTGCAATGGTGTCTAAGACTTGGTTGACAAATGGAAATGAAAAGTGATCTTTGAATTTTGCCATATTTAGTAGCCTAAAATCTATGCACATCCTCCATTTGCCTCCTTTTTTAGGCACAATAACCAAGGGGCTAACCCATTCGCTATCAGCAATGGGGTATATGAACCCAGCCTTGAGAAGCTGTTCAATTTCTTCCTTAACTACTTACTTTAGCTTTGAGTTCAATTGCCTCTACAGTTTTCTTTGAGGCTTCATGGAGGGGTTGGTGTAAATTCTATGATGGCATATCCTAGGGTCTATTACAGTTAATTTAGGATATAACCAAGTGAAGGCTTTTGACCATTTATTTATTACTTTTAGTAGTCTCTCTTTTTGATGCAGAGCAAGCTTAGCGTTAATAATTGCCAAATTTTCATTTTTATGAAATGTGTATTCCATACCAGTGGGCAATGGTTTTAGCTCAAGGGGCTCCTGCTTAAATTTCTCAAGGATTTCCAACTTCCCCTAGTTAATACTTTCGAGGTTAAGACTTGGAAGTTAGCGGTGGACTTACTCTAATGCGTCTATGCTATCAAACCTTCAGTTGGTTCCATGCATATGATTGAACTACTTTCTTGGTCAGTTGTTAGCCACTACGTGCCTTCCTATCATGTGGCTGCTACATACAGGCATCTTTGTATGTTGATCACTTGTGCACACTAATTACATGTAGGCAATGTTAAACTTTGCACAAACCATGACCTATACATGCAATTACACCCCATGTCATTGTATGCAATGCATGGAACTTTCTTCTTCTTGATCTTTTCAAATGTATTTTCCTTTGATATTTCTAGGGAAAGATCGTGGGTTTCTAGGCGCACATCAACTGTGCTTAGCCATGCTCTTCCCATTATGATTGGGAAGTCCCCCTTACCATTGTTCACCTAAATCACCAGGAAGTTAGCTGGGTACAACCACCCACAAATAGTGGTAATAATGTCCTCCACTAGTCCCAATGGGACAGTGATGGACTAGTCAACCAACTCTAGATGGATGTTGCTCTTTTTCAATGGAGGCAGGTTCCAGGCCTTGTACATTTCTTGAGAAATCAAGTTGACACCAAAACCTAAATCCAAAAGAGCCTTGCACTGTTCATTTCCAGAGATTTGTAAATATATCAGAGGACTCCTAGGATCAGAGAATTTCCTAGGAAAATGGATAGCTTTGATCCAATCAGTGATAGCATGTGTTAGCATGACCGTATGTGTTGAGTGCAGTGGTTGGGTTGAAGGAGGCTCTGAAGTTTTGATTGATATTATGGCATTTAAGGAATCAACTTCTTGTGATTGCAAGGGCTTGTTTGGACTATTGGTTCTAAAGAAAGGTCTTTTCTTCATGCAGTTGTCAGAACCAATAGTAGATTAAGAGTTAACAGCCCTTGTGGCATTACATTGCTACAACTGGGTATCAATTTCACCCTGCATAGCTGGAGTAGGTGGTAATGGAGCTATTGGTGGAAGAGATGCAGCTGGATGAGAAGGATAGTATGTTTGTGGAACATTGCCCCTAGGAGAAGGAGTACCATAATACTCACGAGCTTTATAGTGAGGTTGAGGGGTAACATGACCAGTAGAGCCACATGGAGAGACTGGTTGCTGCACATAATATCCATATGGGTCAAGTTGTCGGGAAAGATATTGTTACCTTAGTGGTGGCATACCCCATGATTGTGGGTATTTCCACTATTGATATTGCTCAATCAGTTTTGATGGAGTTCCATTGGGATAATATGTTAAGGGTTGGTGGAACTATCTTGGATTACCTTGGGGGTAAGGTAACCTTCAAGGTGTTTGCCATGTGTTCAATCGTGAGTTGAGTGCATACATCCTAGACTCCTACAGATGTGAGATTACAAGGCAACATCCCTTGGGATGGTGATATTTTCTAGGGAATCCCACATTTGATCTACCTTTGCTAAAACTTCTAATGTCATCTTTTGGATAGGCAAAGTTTTCCTATTCACCATCTCTTTGAGTGGTGACTCTTCTTCATCCTCATAAAATCTTACTCCCCTCTTCCAAGAGGAAGGATCTCAGTTATACTCTTCTACACTTTCTCTCTTCTGTAGCTTATCTTCTTCCTTAGAAACTTGCTCAAATAGTCTCTAGATTTGATGGGACCTAAGCTTGGATAGTCTTCTTTGGGCATAAGTCCCAAGGGTTCCTCTCGTTTCATGCATAAGCCCATCTACGAGATGGCACAGTTGATCCCTTTGCGAATAACCATGGCCAGGACAATAATGTAATAGTACATAATATCAGCCCATGGTAGCATCCGAGGGTTCATGTCCTCCTTGTTTCCATCCTTGGATTTTCTTTCGCAAGTTAGATACTCGGGAGTACATTTGGTACTTGTCGTTGAACAGTTCTAACATAGTACTCCACCTACGAATAGATTCTGGTTCTAAGGACCGATACTAGCTTTTTGCTTCTTTAACTAGTGTCCATGGGAAAAACTTAATTTTTGGCCATTTGTTCTCTATGTTTTGTAAGGCACATGCATCATGGAATTCTTAAAAGTGATTCTAAGGATCAACGTTGTATCCCCCTTCAAATCGTGGGATATTGTTCATATCTAATCTCTTGATCCTGCTATCTTTCTAGTGCCTTGTTGGAATTCTAACAGGCTCAGTTATGTCTAACATACTTTGAGTAGTGAGTAGGGGTTCATCATGATCATCTCATCTATGGTGTCTATGATGCCTACGTTGTTCCCTACTCTCCCTTGTTCTATGTTGTGATTCTCTAGACTGCCCTTGTCCCCTTTCCTGGTTGTATTTCTTATGACTTCCAATTTTCCTACCTTTATCTCCATGGTTTTTTTCTTTATGACTACATTTGAATACTAAAGGAGATGATGAAGGTGAAAAAGAAGAATAATCATCACCATGATGGTATCTACTACCTTCTCTTCAGTGATCTCGGCCTTGATCACGATTGCAACCAGAATGTCCATCTTTATCATGTGTCCATGTTCCTTTTTTGGACCCTTTGTGCCTATGGCTATCATAACCTAGGTTATGAATAGTGAAATTAAGGTTTTGATACACAACCCCTTGGCCAAAGTCAAGGGAAGGAACATCGTTGTGTGGGCGATTGCCTAAGGTAGGTTCACCATATTCATTTTTGCTTAAGACATGTGGGACATACTGGGACCACTTACCCTTCAAAGACTTATGATGTCTCTCCTGTTGCAAGTCCCGTTGATGTTGTGCCTCCGTAGGATGTTATTCTCTCAAGTCATGGTCTTGCACAACATATTCTGCATGTAAGTGTGACAAGCTAATTCATGTGAGAGCACGAAGAAGCATGCTTGGGACAGAACAATCAGGAGGTAACACTATGTTACCTTCTAAGTCTCGCCAACACAGTTGTTCATCTTGATGGAGGATAAAGGTGAAGTATAGTATATACTCATCAAGATGAATATATACCACTCAAACTTGCTAAGGAACTAGCAAATCAACATCATGTGTATTACGCCACCAATTATTTCCTATTTCAAACCTAGACAATGAGGCACTTTCATATGAAGAAGGAGACATACTTGTCTGTTCAATATGCAATGTATTCTTTTTTATTATTTTCTCAACCAACCCTAAGGGTTCGTTCCAATGATGTAAATGATTTCCTAAGTCCTAATTAGTGCACAAACAACTATGTCCCTGGCAATGGTGCCAATGATGAGTGGTGAGGTACCCCTACGCTCAACCATACGAATATGAGCATTTCACGCATGATCCGATCGAATTCCAAGGACTAAGTGCTTATGCACTCTTGTAGAACAAGGACGGGTTGGTTGATTGTTGTCTTCCCAAACTTACTTGTATGTCATGATTGTATGGTTAAGTAAGATTGAGGCATATGATTTTTATATCTTTTATGTTTTTATGTCTTGTGCTAATAAAGGAGGAGAGAGAGATGACTAAGTGACTAATTTAACTTAACTATTGATTAACTAGGCTTTAAATAATCCTAACACCAGTATCCATTCTCACTTGTCGTACACATCCTAAACCAGTGCAACACTAAACACTAATCATTATTAGGTTACCAAGTATTACACACATGCTTGAAGTGATCATACTATGTGTATTTACTTAGGAGAGTTATAGGGAGAGAGAGAGAGAGAGAGGAAGAGAACATTAATTAACTAAGAAAGCATTTAAAAATAGTAATTAAGATTAACTAATCTATTCTAGATGCTGCAAGGTTTATCATAAAGTTCATCTTTATTGTCGTACACAAGGTGTGCTTAGGTACACAATGCTCAAGTAAAGATCTGTTCACTTTGTGACTCCTACTGCAGACATGTAGAAATAATTCTAACTCTACGAGGGAGAAAAGGCAAGAGTTCGGCTAAGGGTCTAACTATCTAATGCCAAACCAAGTGTGCCTACCTCTTATTTATAGGCAAGGGAGCAGGCCCCAATATCGGGTATTCGACATCGCATGGTAGGCTTCAATATCATAGACCTGATATCACGAATGCAATATCGCGGTTCATCACTTAGTAAAACTACACACTACTTTAATTATTTTCTTTTAATGTTTTCTTGTCAACTTTGAACTTATTTTAATAGAAATCAAAGCCTTAATAAGAACCCTGTACATCTCAGTGACTTCTAAAAGGTTACTCTATGTCATGACACATTCTTCTAATTCTAACTTCTTTATGCTTTAAAGACTTATTAACATCAAGTGGAATTAAGAGTTTTCTTAAGGACTGAGTTAAAGAGACTACAAAATAGCCTACACCAAGAGAGAACTTAGTTTTCTGCTTGCACTAAGGATGTTTAAACTTATGGAAAAATATGAATAAGCTAATGATTTACCTCCTTTTCTTTCCAATCTAGATCAGCCAATTAAATGGAATCATAGTGAGCAAAAAATATTGTAGAATTTATTATAGAAAAATAGAAGATACAAGAAAAGATTCATTTGTAAATTAAAGAATCCAACATGAAAATCATCCTTAATTAGCCTCTTGATTCTAACATTACTGATAGAGGATAAAAAGAAAGTGTAGCTTTAGGTTCTAATGTTTATCTCACTGATGAAGTTGACAAATGTCAAGCTAATAATATTAACAATTCTAATCCATTTTCACACCAAATGGATAATATCATCATTACTACTAGACAAGTTTCTCTATAGGGATCTTTTCCTCTTAACATGGGGTAGCCTAGACTTAACCTTCCAGTTAGTTCCATTTTCCCACTAGTGAACCAGAATTTTTCAGGCTCTAATATTAGACCCTCGATATCAGATCCACGATATCGGGTACGTAATATCATGGCCTGGATAATGATATCAAATACATGATATCATGGTTCCTTTGTAAGCCTATAAATACTACATTTAGGCATACAAGAGGAGTCAGATGAAGTTAGAGTTAGAATAAGAATAGAAGTAGAATATTTTTGTCATTTTTTAGTTCATCTCAACTCTTTCCTCAATGCATGCCCATAGTGTGATGATTGTAATTGTATGAAACCTTTATTTGAGTGTGACATACTTGGACATGTGCATGACCAATAACAAAGATTGAGATTACTTCATCATTGTAGCATTCACTTAGTTTTAATTGTTTAAATATTATTTATTTCTTTCTTACTTAATATTTCTTTACCTTCCTCTACTATCCCTGTTATTAAATGTAGAATGACTACAACTTAATCACAAGCATTTAAGTGTGACTATTTGGTATCCCAATAGCATACCTAGGACATGTGCTTGGTAATCTCAGTAGTAGTACACAAGGTTCAAGATGTGCACGAATGATTAAGGACAAATGCTTATAGCACTTAGGCTAGCTTAGATTCTCTTCTCCCATTCCCTATTAGCTTAAACAAAGTTATTTTCCATTGCCTCTAGGAGTACCACTAGTCTAGGACCACATCATACACCTCACTCTAGACTAAACCATATGTGATAAAGTAAATACTAGTTCAGGTGGAAAGACATCAAACTGTAATCAACGTGTAACTATCTAGATACCATAACTAGTCCATCTACGGAGTTCAACCAGATCGTGCATGAATGCTCATATTCATATGGTTGAGTGTAGGGGTACCTAGCCACTCATCATTGGTGCTGTTGCTGAAGATCATGCTAGTTATTTAGATTAGTTCTATCATCCAAGATGTGTACAAATGATTAAGGATGGATGCTCATCACACTTAGGCTAGCTTATATTCTCTTCTTCCATTCCATATTAACTTAAACAAAGTTATTTTCCATTGCCTCTAGGAGTAGCACTAGTCTAGGACCACATCATACATCTCACTTTGGACTAAACCATACGTGACAAAGCAAATACTAGTCTAGATGGGAAGATAGCAAACTATGATCAACGTGTAACTATATAGATACCACAACTAGCCCATCTGCAGAGTTTGACTGGATCATGCGTGAATGCTCATATTTGTATGGTTGAGTGTAGGGGTACCTAGCCACTCATCCAAGATCGTTGTAACAAAGTATTCATGATATATCTCTTAGAAAAGAAATTAATTTCAATTAAGTCACATATAATTCACAACAATGTCTCTCTTACAAGACTATGATAATGCAACAACCAGTAAGGTAATTCATTAGAGAACCAACGAATTATACAATGATGTAGACAAATTTTAGAGTACTCAATCTAATGCAAGAGTCTCCTATGTACATAAACGAAGGCAACATCATCCCAACTCACAAATTCATAAGCTACCTAGTGATGATGAACCCCTACTGGCCACTAAGAGCCTAATGCATATACAAGAGGCTATTCGAATATCCTACAGGTATCGCAAGGAAAGCTATCTACCTAGGCTTGATTTAAACAACTTTTTCAAGTTTTTAGAAGGCTATGATTTAGATCCACAACATCATTTACAAGCCTTCCATGATTCTTGTATATGGAACAATATTGATAATAGGTGGCAAAAACTTAAGCTTTTTCCTACAACACTCGTTGGCCAAGCAAAAGTATGGTATAGGTTCTTAAAACCAGAATCAATCTAATGTTGGCCAACAATGGTAGAAATCTTCATGAAAAGATACCAAAGCTATGCAAGAGTGTCAGCCTTGAGGAGAAAAATCCAAGAGTGGAAGTAAGCACAACATGAACCCTTAAACATGGCCTTAGAAAGATATTATGCATTGCTAAACAAATACCCAGGCCATGGGTTCTTTGAGGAAAGGCTAATGTACCACATCATTGATGGGCTCCGTAACCTAACAAGGGAGACCCTAGGGATGTATTCCCTAAGTCAACTATATGAGCTATGAACCCATCAATTCTAAGAGCTTATTAAGCAAGTAGCAAAAGAAGAAGGAGAAATGGCTAAATGGGAGAATGTTGAAAGCTCTCAACAAGACCAAAATCTTGAATTAGCAAAGGTCCATGATCATGAAGAGGAGAAATCAACTCACCTCAAGGAGGTGGAATCATCTTTGCCAATACTACAATCACTAGATGAAATTAAGGTAAAGATCAATAAGATGATGGAATAGATACATGAAAAATGTGGAGAATATGTCAACACTATTAGAGGTAGAACCATGACGAACCAAGAAGCAAGACAGAATACCCTTAGACAATTGAAAAGAAGGATTGAAGAAAATAAGAACTCAACTACTAATCATACGTATCAATGTAACATTTGCCTATACGATCATCCCAAATGTCAATGCCCAATCTTGTCACATTTACATGAGCATTGGGGAAGAATGTTACATCCAGAGTTTGTACAAAAATACTATGTTCAATCACAATGGAAAAAATCCTAGTCATGGGGGAGGTCACCCCAAAAATGGTCATACCCTTCATACCATCTGAACCCTAGCACTTATCAAATTTAGCATTCTAGTTCCCTAACTAAGTCAACATCCTCTATCTCACCACATTATTATCATTCTCCTAAGTATCAACCCATGTCCTCTCCAACAAGATCACCACCTCATGTGTCTTACACTTCTCCTCAAGTTCAATACTCTCATCCTTCACCACCTTTCATGTCGCCACCAATAGTACCAGTAGGTTTTACACCACAGCATCAATCCACAAATGTTACTTGTGCTACTACGGCCAATAGCAATCGAGGTCCTCCACAATGTCAAAAGCGTCTTTTCTTTAGGCATGACCAAAGAAAGAGACAACATGGCTTCAAAACCACTGCATCCTCCAACCAAACACAAGTTCAACACTGTGATGCATCTATCTCCTCGAACACAATGCCTACTATTACCTTATTAGGGCCACCAATCAATACTCCAACTACCATGCGGCCCAATGAATATAACTACATCAGGAGACATACTGATCCTTGCATACCATCTTACAGTCATGGGTGCCATGGTGGATCAACTCCTTATCAATTAACTACATCTTATAGCGTGTCCCACTATGCCTACTTTAATCAAGTGTGTGAACCCCAACTTGGATATATTCCAACCACTACATCAAAGGATATCCAGTGGTTTGGATATGACCAAACTCCAATATTTCCAAAATGCATGGATCCAAACCTTCCATTTGTTAATTCTAGCTATGTTCAAAGGTTTAGTCATGGGGGATACCCCCCATTCTAACAAGCAGAATTAATAAATGTTTTTCCTTTTCTCTAATTTTACAATTTTTTTGTTTTCCAGTTTTTCATCTTTTTATTTATTGTTTTATCTTGTTATCTTTTTATGGGTAATCTCATCTATGAATAAAACACTCATGTGACTAATTGGTTGAGGTGTTGTTCAACACTATCAAGTCCCAAGTAACTAATTATTTGAACAGCAAGCTTACCACATCCACCCAACCATTCTATTAATAAGAGGTTCTACTTTGGGTACAATGATATTCTTGTCATCATAAAAACTTAAAAGTAATTTTGTGTTCATTATGCCTAGAGCGAAATATGATGGACTAAGATGGAATGGCTAGGGTGTGACATCAAGAAGACTTGTGGATTCTCTTTGGTGACATCTGTAGGAGTTATCATGTGGCTTGGTCATACTAAGATCCTTATAGATCTAAAAAAAAATGGGAGTAAGAGTAATAAAGGCACTCAATAAAAAAAATCAATGCTACTCTAGGGCATTCCATTGGAAGTACATGCACTCATGCCTGAAGGTAGGCAGCTTCTCTAGATTACACATCAAAAAAAAAAGAGAAAGAGAGAGTGTGCCAAAGTGGCCAAGCAAAAGGTATGTCGTAAAGAAATTCCAAATCACTCCTCCCTTGCACAAAACATCAAGTGATTGTATGCCTTGTTGTCATGATGCTCTTATGGTTGTCCATCATTGGATGAAACTATGCGATGTCACTAATCGAAGGAATGGACTTGGTCTTGATTTTGGAGTGACAGGCTAATGACACATTAATCACATCCTACACTTAAGATTCATTGTGTCCTGGGTTAGTTACCTCTTATCTTGATCTCTGCAATCCCTTCTAAAATTCATCTCATCTTGTTGTTCATGTATTTATGAATTGTATCTTGTGTAGCATAGAATTCATACCTCATTATGACGGTATCTACATGTGTGTGTTTTATGGGATTGGTGTGGATTACATTTCACCCTCTAATGCCTACGGACATTTTCAAGGTGGTTACATAAGGGCATCATAGGTAGGAACCTGCTTTGGGAAGGACCCACTTGCATAATCTTTGTAATTTATACTCATCACACATCATCTTATACCCTTTGAGTACTGCATTGCCAATGGTATTCTTTCCTTTATCATCCTTTTGATTCAAACATTCCTATACACCAAGACATGTCCTTTTTCCTCATCCTACTCATGAATTTTATTGCTAAATTCTATCCTCTCATACTTTTGGTGCCTTTTGGTCTATTTAACATTACCTTGGACCTTTCCAATTAACCTTAAATCCTTCATTTTTGGCCTTGGAAATTCAAAAAAATCTTCAAATTTATTAAGTACCCTATTTTCGATAGGTCGTCATATCGGGTCCGCACTATTGGATACATGATATCATGTCCATAAAAACTATCTATATGGACCCCCTGTGCACATCAACATCATTTTGCACTATTCACATGAGGGAAGTTATTCAAATTTTCTTCCACAAATTATTCGTTTACACACCTATCATTCAAATATCCATAACTTGCTCATTAATGCTCCGATTCCCGTTTCGATTGAACCTATTTAAGCCCAAAGTGTTTAACTTAGTTGTGGAGGAAGGGTACGCTCCAAGTTGTGCATAATTATTCCAAAATTAATCATCACCTGAAGGATATTATAAAGGGTAATTAATTGAAAAAAATGTTAGACACATTGCCAAATCAATTTTATCTCTTCACCCACGTCAGGAGAAATGAATTTTAGAAACACCTAATCAAATTAGGCCCAGTATCAAAACTTTTAGGGAACATTTTCATAAAATTTCCTAACTCTGGATCATACTAAACAAGAAAAAAAATTCATTAAAGGCAAGACTTAAGGTATAAATCAAATTTTGTAAGTAACCTTACTAATGATCAACCCTGTGTGATTGCAGATGGCCCCTAAATGTGGATAGCAAGGAGAACACTCTCAAGGTGCATCCAAATGACCAAGGAGAGGCAAAGGCTAGGTGTCTCCCAAGGAACATGTAGAACAGGAGGCACAATCATTTAGCATCCACCAAGAGCCTCCTATTACTGTGCAATTGGGACTAGTTGAAGGAGGAGTCGTTGAAGCACTTGAACAGGGACAACATCTCATGTTGTCCTTGGAATGTGTTTAGGTTATTCATGAAAGGTCCACGTCTGCAGTCGTGATTGTGGAACTCAACTTTGGACCTTTCACTGAGTTCACTCCTGAGGCAATCAAGAACCAACTCAAAGGATCTCCATTATGGCCTATCCTCTTTGAAAGTGGTGCCTAGTATTTAGGGAAAACATACCAATTTTGACACAATAAAGAAGAAGGAACCATAGTTGATGTTGGTGGTGTTTCTATAGATTTTTCTACCAAATCCATTAAGAAGTGTTGAATCTTTCAAATATAGGAACAAAAGTTGCTCACCTGCCCACTCACTTCGATGCTGATGCACAAAAGATCTGGTTGAAAGAGACGTATAGCAAGGAGGATAAGATGTATGGAGAGCTGACACTGGAAGAGAGAATATATTTCAAGATTGGTACTTATCACATCTTTCCCACAAAAGAGCTGAATAGAATCTCCACATATGTAGCTAGACGAAGTGTGATATTGATGGGCAAGATTAATGCCAACCTACCCTATCTATATCTAACAGATATTTTGAAGCCATTTGAGGAACGCAAGATAGGGAAGTTTACATTACCCTTCCTTAGTCTCATCAGGAAGTTGTGTCGACATGCTGGAATTCTAGGGTACACCAATGATGTCCCCAGAAGGGCCCAAAATGCTTCATTTTCTGAATTGCTGAAGCCACCAGCCTAAAGGAAAAGTGCTAGTGAGACATTGGATCCTACACAAGAATAGACGATGGGGCCCACTACACCTTAAATTGTAGGGCCTATCCAACTTCTAAGCACAAGGCCCAGTCAACAATAGGAAGCGGGTCCTAGCACAGGCCAATAAGACCAACCGTCGCCACCGTCGCAAGACTATTGATCGTCGATGAGCCATCTAAGGGCCATCACTGAGAAGATTAGCTAGGGAACCATGATGAGACCAACCTCTTCTGAGTCATAGATGATACCATATGATCCACAGTCTCCATCGATCGTGCATGGGACGAGGTTTTAATCCAAATAGGAGGAGGGGAATCACATTGGTCAGAAAAAATCTTAGGGAATGTTGCATCCTTTTAGGTGCAATTAGAAACTAGTGAAGGGCCCACAATAGTGTTCATGTAGCACTAAGATGCAGTAGGAGCCACAGAAGTGATCATAGACCACATAAAAGAATCATGCAATGTCCCTATTGTGCCACTGATAGATCTTATGGGAGCACGTGATGCTCAAACTTTGGCCGGTCCCTCGATGAGTCCTGTGGAGCATGAGGATGTCCTTAATTGGTTACTGCAGATAGGATAAGTGATGACGTCTCTGTTTGACATCCCTCAAGATGTCACAGTAACTCAATTAGACCTCATCTCCACCAATGGAAAGTCGGTCATGGCAGAGATCAGGGCCAAGAATGTGGAGGTACAGTTGGAAAGACTCCAAGAGAGGCTCATCACCCTATAAGTTGCATAGCAGGACCCATCTCAATTCATCCCCACAGACCAGCTAGAGTCCTTCCAAATGGAGCAACTTAATAAATTATTGGCAGATAATAAAAGAGTGATAGAGGAGAAAGAGAAGGCCGATTGGGATGCTTCCAAGGCACAATCTCAGACTTATGCACATGCCAAAGCACTCAAGGCCTTACAAGAGAAGAATAAACAACTTACCGCAAACAATCTCCAGTTGACCACTATGGAAAAACAAAAGAATGTTCTTGAAGAAAATTTGTAACAGCTATGAGAATAACTAGTTAGGGTCAACCAGGACATGAATCTCTTGGCCAAGAAAAATTGAACCTTTTCAATGGAGGAGGTGCGAGTAATCCATCAAAAGACAATGATTGAAATAAGAACATGGCAAAACGAGGCCAAGAGACATGAAAAGCTGAAGGAACACTTCAGGGACTAGGTAGGGATGTACAAGTAAGTAATTGAAAAAGAAATCCATATGGCCAAAACCCACATCCACACTCTCAATGCTCAAAACACTGATTGGCAGGCCATATTGGACACCTATGCATTCATCAACCAAGTAGAGCAAAGCTTAAAAGCTGAGACCTACATATACAAGATCTTACCAAGTACATGGGATTGGCAAACCTGCGATATGCCAACTTGGCCATGTTAAAAGTAGGACACCTGAGAACAAAGCTAGAGAATCAAGTAGAAACCACCTATGCAAAGTATGAAATAGAATTTTTTGAACATAAGAAGATGCTACAAAAACTAGAAGTGGCAAATTCAAGTTAGAGGTGGTCAAGGCTAGCTACCAAGGACAAAAAGATGTCATGATAGACTTGGCTCAACAGCTTATGGATTATCAAGAATACAAGGACAAATCCAAAGCCTATGAAGAGGAACGATGGCTATTTCCAGCCTAGTATGTTAAGGCCAATCAAATGTTCCTACAACTATCATGTCCATGGGAGGTGCTGACTCCATCAAACATTGGAGCATCTACATGAATCGCATAGGATCCCTGAACTGAAGAGGAAAAGCTCTAGGCACTCCTTCAGAGCCATCAAGTTCTAAAACCTAAAGCACAAGATAAGGAGAAGCGACCTATGGAGAAACCACTGCCATTAGGAACCACATGAGTTCCAATGAATTTTGCAATTTTGTGTCTATGTCCAAATTTTTTTGTATTCAATTCTGCACTATGGCATGAATAAATTTCTAGCCAGTCAATAATCCCATACCTATCCACTGTGTAATCAATTGGGCTTGTTCTCATTTTGTCTGACTCGAGGATGAGTTTTGATTCAATCATGGGGGTATGATGAATCATGATTTGTCAGGCTCTAATATCAAACCCACGATATTGGGTATGTGATATCATGGCCTAGCTAACAATATCAAATACATGATATTGTGGTTCCTATGTAAGCCTATAAATACCACATTTAGGCACATAGGAGGAGTCAATTGAAGTTAGAGTTAGAATAAGAATAGAAGTTGAGTCTTTTTGTCATTTTTTAGTTCATCTTAACTCTTTCCCTAGTGCATGCCTATAGTGTGATGATTGTAATTGTACAGAACCTTAATTCAAGTGTGACATACTTGGACATGCACATAATCGGCAATAAAGATCGAGATTACTTCATCATTGTAGCATTCACTTAGTTTGAATTTCTTAACTGTTATTTATTGCTTTCTTACTTAATATTTCTTTACCTTCCTCTACTATCCTTGTTATTAAATGTAGAATGAGTATGACTTAATCATGAGCATTTAAGTGTAACTACTTGGTATCCCAGTAGTGTACCTATGACATGCACTTGGTAATCCTGGTAGTAGTACATGAGGTCCAAGATGTGTACAAATGATTAAGGATGGATGCTCATCATACTTAGGCTAGCTTAGATTATCTTCTTCCATTCCCTATTAGCTTAAACCAATTTATTTTCCATTACCTCTAGGAGTAGCACTAGTCTAGGACCACATCATACACCTCACTCTAGACTCAACCATATGTGACAAAGCAAATACTAGTTTATGTGGAAAGATAGTGAACTGCCATCAACGTGTAACTATCTAAATACCACAACTAGCCCATCTGCAAAGTTCAACTGGATTGTGTATGAACACTCGTATTTATATGGTTGAGTGTAGGGGTACCTAGCCACTCATACCCACCATATAATTTATTTTCTTCTAATGATACTAGTAATTTTCATTTCTTTTTCCAATTTTCAAACCCATTTTTTGGTCTTCATATTATCTTCCTCAACCTCAACCCATCATTCCATCATTCACTTCCATTTCAATTTCTATTACCATCACTACTCCTATGTTTAGTGTTGCTAAGGCCTATTACACACAACCTTCTTCTTTACTTTTGCTTAATTCTATTTCATTGGGTCTACCTATTTAAGCAACACCTGAACCTATTCCATATGTGCATCCTTCTTTAACTCTACTACTTGCCACTATAGCCTAGCCTGAATAATATCTTCCTAGAATAAATCCATAAGTTTTAACATTACTCAATGATGTCATGTTACATCTTCAAAATAATGAAGACAAAATAGCTTAGGTTTTGACTATGTGAGATGGCTCTCTTATATCTCTCGATCGAGTTTTGAATGATCCTATAAGTTCACTAATTCTTATATATATCCTACCTACAGTAGTCTTATTGCTAACTCTTACAAAATACAAAGGTGAAATGGGAGATCCAATGAATCATGTAGTTACATTATGGAAATGAATGCATGCTTCTTACTCCCTATCCTTACAATATGCTTAGGTGGTTTTCTAAATCACTTTCTAGAAGAGAAATTGAATGGTTTAGGTATTTACCTTATGGTTTTATTACTTCTTTGGAACAACTACTAGATCCATTTCAAGTTCAATGTGCCTCAAAGTAGTAGTCTCATGTCCTTTTTAGCTATCAAGTAAGCATCAAATGAATTCCTTCATAAATTTATTTCTGAAAAGAAAATAACATCCATAGATTTGCATTATCATCTAGAAGTAATTCATCTCTAAGATATTTTTGAAGTTGTGGATATTAATTACATTCAGAAAGGGATGGCTTATCTTAAACCTCATTCTCTAAATGATGCCTTTTTGGTTGCTAGACATATTGAAGAATTTGCAATTTAGCATGATTACTAGGAATTCTTGTTAATCAATAATAAAGCCAACAAAGCTGTGAAGTAAGAGAAAGTATAATCAACATCTTAGATATCTCTTCTTTTTCAAAAGCACAAAATAATGCTCCTCTATCTCCATCTTCTTTTGCTAAGTAACATATACCATAAAGGAAAAGGGATCAATATACTAATATACCTATAAGGTACTCCTTACTTCTCAATAATCTTCTTAGGGAAAACCACCTACAAAGGAAGCAAGCTTCCAATAAGGCAAGGGTGTGATACTAACATATTTAGCTCATATCAATGAATCCTTCCCAAAGGTAGCAAGGGGATCCTAAGATGCCAAATTGGTATGATTACAGAAAGTACTGTTATTATCATGACACTACTATAGATAAGGGAAAGATAGTGGTGGAACATGAGCCATCCACCATGCATCGAGACAATTAGAAACTTGAGATTTTTCAAGATCCTTTAGGAACTTACAGTTTAATTTTTGGCTTTAGGCCAACATGGAATATCTTTAGTTCTTCATCAAAGGAACCATATATCATTTGTTAGGCAGACTAAAAAATTCATAAGAAGTACTTTTCACCACCTAAGAAACTGTATATGATTTATTGGTTGGACTATGTAACTCCTTTATCACCTCCCACTAACTCTTCTTACACATAGTCCTATCATGCTACCTTGACATACTATCATTGTTTTACAAACTTGTACTAGCCTAAATCAACATTCATGCTTCCTTAGCCTATCCATCCCTCTCACTCTCATCCTATTCCATATCACATTGTCAAACCCTAAAGTATGCATCCTCAAACCAAATCCCAATTACCTAGTCAATCTTTTTCATTTTCCCAAGTGAGAGTTCTTACTCATAGTCACTAGACTAATGAATCTCAATCAAACAAGTAGAAAGAACTGAGTGTTCATGCACCCAAGTGTTGCTACAGAAATTTAGACCCTAATAAAAATTAACACACAATGCTTGATAATGGACAATTTCATAAGATTATTACCTAGGGCACCTTACGTATGGGCACAGATAGCCTAGGAATAAGTCTCAGTGAAAAAGACATGTGACCAATAACTTTAAAGAACATTATATTCAAAATTATTTTACTTTGAAAGTAGAAATATTGCAAGAAAAATGACTTACATGCATTAAAATAATAGATAATGTCACATTACATAAGCATGAACATGAACATGGGGAAACATCATAAAAGGAAAAGAAAGGGACTTAGTGGATTAGTTTTCAATCCATCCACTTTTATGGTTGCTAGAAGGTTGATTCTTAACCTCCTTCTGAAGATACTCACAATAGGACCAAAGAGCCTAAGTCAATTATTTGGTTCAATTCTTGAACTTCCTAAAGTTAATGATTGCCACCTCCATTTCAACTCAGATGTCACCCCAACCATTTTCCTAGTTCTTCTCATGTTGGAATTTGATGGTTAACCTTTTCAACCTTTTACATAATCTTACCTCGATGGCTTCCTATTCTAGATAATTTGAGTGAGCAAAAGGTGGAATAAGGCTATGATGAGATAGAGGAGTATAAGATGGGGAAGATGGTGAGGATGGAACAAGAGAAGGGAAGGGAGAAGGGAAGGAAAAAGAAGCTTTTTTCTCATTTCTTTTTAATGATTTCTTTTGTGCCTAAGAAGGCCTTTTATAGGGCTTTCTCCTTCTTTTATTTCCTCTTTTTTTTTTATGGGAAGAAGAGGAAGTGGCCAAATGTCCTCCCACTTGGCCATCATGCATGATTTCTTTTGCCAAGTATGGTGGGACAGTCAAGTTTCCTTCATAATCTGAATCTCCTTGCCTTTCTCCATGCTTTCCACCTATCCAGGTAAGAATACAAGAGAATTAGAGCATTCATGAATAAAATCATAGATTTTATATTCCAATCAAGGGAGGAAGCTTATTTATTTATTTATTTATAATTTTATAAATTTTAATCACATCTCAGTTAGATTCCATTAACATGTTAAGGCTTCCTAAGTTCATCAAGAGGTCGAACATTAGAGCATAGCTCCTCCTCTATTCAATAACCAAATAGAAAAGAACTTTTCATGGATATTATCCTCCACTATTTGCTCATGCTTTTTAGTTACTTTGTACTTAGTTTCATGATTGTAATAATTTGTTTAGTTGTGTCTAGAAAAGGCAAAAATTTCCACTTCTTCCTCCAATTTTTAGAATTGTATGTCCTACAAGGTATCTAATAACAACTACTTAATAAGTAAACAAAATCTTTATAGTTTTGGATCTATGATACATGCATAGCTGAGAAATTTTTATGATGCATAAATGTTTGTAGATTGAGACTTCATAAAAGACATTCAAGTCAAATTGAACAAATCATGTATAAGTTCCTTTGATCTGGGGACTTCAAAGTATTGAATGTTCTTGAAGATATAGTGGAATCCATTGTAGGTTCAATTTTCTTTGATAATGGACTAGATACAACTAGAGTGTGGGAGGTGTTCTAATCTCTGCTACAATCAATGGTAACTCTAGATACACTTCTCATGCATTTGATTCATGAGCTTCAAGAGAGATGTCAATGGCAAGCTGAGGCTTTTGAGTACAAGGCTTCAAGAACTACAAATATGGTTATTGTGGAGGTGTATGTTAATGAGGTTATGATAGGAGTTGTCCAAAATCCTCAAAAAAAGATGACCCAGAAGCTAGTAGCCTCTAATGCTCTTGTTCATTTGAAGGAAAAAGAAACCAAAGCAAAAAAGGCCATGGCTAAAAATAAAGTTCATGGAGTTGCAGGAAAGAAAAATGGAACCCAAACATTCACAAGACAATCTCTGAATGATTTGTAACTCCTAATACAGTGAAAAATACTTCAATATAGGTGCATGCATGGAGGCTTAGCACATGCAAAGAGATTCATGTACTTGATTCATGTGAGAACTATAGACATAGGATGGATAGATGAATGTGTGGGTGATCCCATGTGAAATGTTACGAAAGCTAAGGATTCTGCTACTATGCTTCTTCTAGAGCTCATAAAAAATTGGCCCACTTAAAGAATTTTAGTAATATTGCTCTTCATTGGCAATTGCATAATTTAATACCAAGTTAAGCATGCAGTTATAAAAGCTAAACTTAGAAAAAAATTTCATTTTCAAGGTTGATTGAGCATATCAAATGTATGGCATTGTAGCTACAAATTTAATTAGACAATGCAGTAATAAAAAAAAAGAAAAAAATATTTCTAAAGTGATGTTTCACACAAATATAAATAGAAACCTTGCAACCACAAAGCTTTTAAGGTCAAATCCATAGATCAAGCATAGAAGGTCCCAATGAAATAATTGCAAAATGCACGATGGAACTGGAAACTGCACCAGTGGTAGGGTTCCAAGTTTCAACCAACACAAACTAGACACATGTCAAAATGCAAGTAAAGAATCCTTACTACTCCTACTGAACAAGAAAACTACAAACCTTCAATACAGGTAAATTTTCCTTTTCTTTTTGAAGAAGAAAAATGTGTAGTGCTGTGGAACTAAGCAAAGCTTACTGCACCACCACGACAGCAGCACCAGCACCATTATATTGAGAGAGCACTGGTGTGGTGTGATTTAAAATTAGTAGTAAGTAAGAGTTAACGAAAAACACTATTACTTGATTTTTAGTTTGATTTTTATTTATGCTCAATTACCCCTCATAGGATCTCATGATGGAAGCAAGAATAAGGCTATCATTCATGGGCAATGTTGATGGAAGCATCAAGCTCCAATCAAATCAACAAAGAAAACATCAAGCAAGCTTTTATTTTTTTAATATGAAATATTAAATATATATTATGTTATAAATACATACATACATACACACACATAAGATATACATACACACACATAATAAATATATATTATGTTATAAATACATACATACATATATACATATGTATATGTGTGTGTGTGTGTGTGTCTATATATATATTAAAACCAATGTATATATGGTACATAATAGTTATGATTAATTTTAAATGTAAACCTAAAATTACATAACTTTAGAAATACACCTAAAGAAGTTAATTCAATGCTTCAAGGATTCTATTAAGAAACATAAATAGACTAAGGTACTATCTTATATCCCCTCAAATAAATACATTAACAAATTTAAACATGAGACCCTTGGTGGTTTTAAATAAGAAGAATCAAACTAATTATTAGTTTGATTATTGAAGGAAAGGGAGGAACTCTAGCTCTGTGTCATCATTATGAACTCAAAGTATAGTCACAATGAATAATGGTTGATCATGAGAAAGAATGAACTTTACTTTCCAATAGTTGGATGCTAACGTAATCCTTTCTGACACATCACAAATTCCTCACATCAAGTTATCTCATCATAATTTAGGATGGACTACCAAATTATGAAAATTACTCAAAATTATACATGTCATTTTAAATAAATGCAACCCAAAAGAAAATGTCATGGCATCAGGTCAACTTCAAAGGTAGCACCATAAAACAACATGTAGGTAATAGGTAACTTCATAAGATATGATTCTTATGACTTAGCCTCAAGGAACTCATTTTTAAAATTTAATTAACAAAGAAAGAAATAGTTACAAGGATTCCCATAATCTATAGAGTACTATTAATAAAAACTAAGTATTTAATTTAAACTTCTTTTAAGGTTGCCTCTATGAATATAATCCTAAAGCTATATGGTATGCATGGTACTACAATAAGATATGATATCATAAATGCAATCATATGAAATGCATTTTATTTAAGTACATATGATATCTAATGCATCCTCTCTCTCTCTCTCTCTCTCTCTCTCTCTCTCTCTCTCTCTCTCTCTCTCTCTCTTTGTGTGTGTATAGACACACAAACACACACATACATACTTATTCATAACTATAATTTATTAAATTACTAATCTACTATGTGTCCACATGGAACACCTATATAAAATGTTTAAGATGGAACACATTAAATTTTCTAGTGAATTTGTTGCCTTGAAGTTTAGCTATCTTGTAAACATGAGAAACTAGAACCTCCATGACTTGGTATGGTGTTGACTACATTGGTGAAAACTTGGTTTGAGGACCTTTGTGCCTAGAATATCTATCTCTTTTCAAGACTAGATCACCTATTTGAAAGGATTTAGAGAAAATATTTTTATCAACCCATTATTTAATAATGGTTTAATGATTTGACAAGTTTTTCACTACCTTTCCCGAAGATCATAAGATCTAGCAATAAAACTTTCATTAAGATTTGGGTAATTTAGAAAAACTTCATAAGTAGGGATTTGTAAGTTGATGGTTAATATAGGTTTTTGACCATAAGCTAGCTCAAGAGGATTGTTCTTGAAAGATTCTTTGTAAAGAACACAATCTATCCATACAGGCCATTTTACTTTTTCATGCTAAGATTTTGGGTTGTCATTAATCGTCTTTTTAACTCCATCTAAAAGATTTTTGTTTAAAGATTATGCTAAGCTATGTCCTTAAGGATAATATTCTATGAGACATTTGATTAGGATTTCATTATTCATAGCTTATTCAGTTATTTCTACTGAGATAAGGTAGGACCATTGTCGACCACTAGTGTGTATGGATGTACATATTGGGTTATGATAACTTCCTTAAGAAATTTAATAACCTCATGAGATGTAGCTCTTCTAGTTGGTTTTTCTTCTAGCCAACATGTACTGTACTCAATTTTTGTTAAGATAAATTTATGTTGGCTTGATGATGATAGGTTGATGGCTCTAATAAAATCAAGAGCCCATTGTGCAAAAGGTTTGACTTCAATAATGGGTTGTAGAGGCATTGAACTTTTAGAATCTCTTCCTTTGAAAATTTGACATTGGATGAAAGTTCTTGATATATTATAATCTTCAACGGTCATAGTTGGCCAATAATAACTAGCCTTTGTAATCTTGCAAGTTAAGCATTGATAGCCTCAGTGCCCTTTATTATGTAAGCTTTTTACAATATCATTGGTTTCTTCTATATCTAAACACTTTAGGAGAACTTCTTCAAATTTCTTTCTAAAAATATTTTCATTAATCATGGAAAATATAGAGCTTTTGGGTATTAATAGTTTACAGTTATGCTTACATAGATCTGAAGGATAACAATGAAACGTTAAATAATATTTGATATCTCCATACCAAGGATCATTTAGGAAATTTGGTGCAAATGGAACTAGGTTGTTATTTTCAAGTTGTAACACATGTATAGGTATGGGTTCAACCTCAAATGGGAATTTTTGTATTTCTAGAATTGATGCTTTCATTATCAGTTTGGTTAAACCATTTTCTTTTACTAGTTTGGCTACCTTTCATTAAATATCATATTCCTATAACTTCATAATCCATTTAGCTCTTTTTTATGAAGGATCTTGAAGCTTTGCTAGAGAAATAGTAGTGGGATTTTGGACAATCAAGATAATATTCAATTTTGAAAGGTAAAATCAAAATTTCTTTAAATCTTTGACTACTACATATAGTTGTTTTTCTATGGGAGAGTATCTTAACTCATCATCTTTAAGGGGATCAAACATATAGGCAATGGGACATTCTTTCTAATTAGCTATCTCTTGAGTCAAAATGGTAGATGTTGCATAATCAATTTCAAAGGCATATAGAAAGAAATCATTTTCATATCAAAGAGCAACTAAAATCGGAGCTTCATCCATAGCTTCTTTTATAACTAAGAAATCATTTTGGTACTCAAAAATCCATGTGACGTCCTCATCTTTCTTTAGAATTATGTTAATAAGTCTTACACCTTCAGCAAAAATAGGAATAAATATCCTGATAAACTTAATCTTTTTAAAGAAATCTCTTAAATCCTTTTTGGATAAGGGATAAGGAATTTCTAGGATAGCATTAACATGTCCAAGATTAATAAAAATACCTTCTCTTGTCACTATGTGATCAAGGAATTTTCCACTTTGTACACCAAATATAAACTTCTTAGCAATTAATGTCATACCATATTTCCTACATCTTAAAAATATATTTTAAAGATCTTGAATATGATTTTATTTATCATGTGAGAAAATTGTTAAGTCATCTAAATAAATGACTATGTTTTTCTTAATCATCCCTTCAAAAATCTTATCCATGCCACATTGAAAGGTTAATCCTACATTCAATAATCCAAAAGGAATTTTGGCATATTGAAATGTTTTCCATTTTGTAATGAAAGCTATTTTATGTTAATATTTCATGTTCATGAGAATTTAATTGTAACCTAAGTATTCATCTAAGAATGAGTACTTTGCGGACCATTTACTACTTGAAGTAACTCCTCCATAAGTGGAAATGGATAGTTATCCTTAATGCATGATGCATTTAGATTTCTAATGTCAATGCAAAATTGTATCTCTCCTAATTTTTTGCGTACTAGAACTAAGTTTGAAACCCAACTAGAAATGTCTAACTAAATATATGATTTTAGATTCCAAGATTTTATCAATATTCTTTTTCATTAAAGGTTTAATTATAGTATTAACTAGTCTTAATTTTCATCTAAAAGGTTTAGTTCCAAGTCTAATTGATATTGTGTCAGTAATAATAAATGGATTATAAACCTTTAAATATGGACTAGGCTAAAACATCACTGAATTCATGTAGTAGTATGATTAACGTTTCCTTTTCATTAGAATGTAAATGTTTACCTATCAAATAAGGTATTCTTGATTTCTCTTTTTAACTAAAGTAGTTTCAGTTTCTACTAATACTTTCCAATCTTTGTCTTATAGTACTTCAATTTCATTATCTATTTTCTCAAATTGAGCTTTTCTAGCAATAGCATTAAGTGAAACTTCGTTGATAACAATTGGCTCATTCAAATAAGTGTGTGAGGCTTCAAGAATCTGATTGTAAAACTCCCCTTGACTAGTGAGAAAATAAGTGATTTGATTATCATCAGCAAACACTTGTAAAGATAGCACATTATCAGGGATGAAGTAACAATCAAACGTTTCCATGATGATCTTAGAATCCCAAGCTCCATAAGAAAATGAAAGGTCAAAAACACAAGTAGCTTATGCTAAAGCATTAAGAATGTGCTTTTCATCCCTAGAGATATGTTCTAAGGTAATTAGATCAAATTCCTTGAACAATTCTAATACATATGTCTTGAATGCTATCATTAAAGGATCTTTATCTTCATAAACATTTTTGATTTGATTCATAATAAGTTTTGAATCACTATAAATTTTTATCTTTGAAAGATTAAAGTAAATAGCATACTTTAGTCTGTGGATTAAAGCTTCATATTCAATCATGTTGTTTGTCATGGACTTTGAAAGGTGAATGACCTTAAGTTTTGGACATTTCCCATGGGGAATTAACATAATTCTAGCATTGCATCCTTATTTTGATGAGGCTCTATCAATCTTAAGTATCAATGTGTTCAAGCTATTGAAATCCAAAAAGCAAGTCCTTTGATCGATATAAGTATTATCATGATCATAATTTGTTTTATCATTTAATGATCAGATAGTAAGGATTTCACTAATATCCTTATCTTTACCAATTTCTTGACAGTCACCAAATAGAAAAATCTCTCTATCATGTTAGTGGAAAGGTAATGTGTTGACATGAAGTTAAGAAAGATCTCAATAAGTTTCATAATAAGATGTAGCATAGGTATGGATATAGGATTTTATATGTCGGGTAAGCAGTCATTTATTGCATCAAAATATTTGTTCAACTTGTACTCACCAAAATTAAAATCAATGATTCTCATAAATATTATACTTTGATCTATTGATATGACATGAGATTCATCAAAACTTAATATTACATGATGATAAAAATATTCTCTATGAATTATTACATGTTCAAATCCTTCTTTAATTGGACAAAGAAGTTCTAAGAAATCAAATCTAAAGAAACCTCCAAATTGAGCATTGAATGTACGTGACAACAACAAGCCATAAGTAGGTTTTATATCAACTACTAAGATGTCTTTGTGACATGATAAATTAGGATACTTCTTTAGGTAAATTTGAATATCTTTAAGTGATCCTACTACATAGATATTTGATCCATCAAGTTGAATAATACTTCTTATTTAGGGAATCATTTGGGCTCCTAAAATTTTACATATCTCAAAAAGGCATTACATTTATGGTAGATCATGAATCCATTATGTAATTATGAATGTTATTTTCTAGTATGACTAAAGTGGTTAGGAAAGGTGATTGATCCTTCTTAGCCTATTGGTAAAGAATGGATGGGTCAAGAATTCTAGCTCCATCTACAAAATGAACTTGTTTTTCATTCATAGGAATCTTAGCTTTATCTCTAGATTCATTGATCAATTCATGTATAGCTTATTTTTCTTCTTTAAATTTTAGTAGCTCATACATGGATATGTTATACTTAATCCTTTTCAAATCCTCTATAAGATCATAAGTTTTTATCTTACTCCTAAG
Organism: Gnetum montanum; assembly: GCA_015680685.1. NCBI lineage: Eukaryota > Viridiplantae > Streptophyta > Gnetopsida > Gnetales > Gnetaceae > Gnetum > Gnetum montanum. The sequence goes on from MNCI01026832.1 coordinate 2,549,877, forward strand.
CATAGGTTGGTTTTGGTTGGAACGATAATGGATTTGTAATGATGTTCCACATTGTATTTGTTGTTGAGATGTATTATTGTGGTTTCATCTACTAGGAGGAAGGTATGTGTTTCTCTTTGGGTTACTAGAGTTATTTATGAGGTCATTAACAATGTTCACTAAGAGTTTCTTCTCCTAGGTCTCCATTTATCTCATTATGTTGATTTCTTGCTTTAACATTATTAGATTTTAGTTCAACCACTTCATTAGAATCTTTTGTAAGATGGTTAAGACTTGGGTCATTGGGGGTTGATTCTTACCTTTAGGTAAGTTGAAGGTTTTTGTTATCTTAGGGTTAGGGATGGAAGGCATGGAAGAAGGGTTGATAATAGATTGAATTAAGACCTTTGATTCATCATTGTTTAAACCAAGGTTTTGAGGAAATAAAGAAGAGGACACATTTGGACATTGAATTTTTAGTAGAGAGTTGAGGATTGGAGGATTGGTTTGAAAATGATTTAATACTATTAGAGTTTGGGAACCTAGGCCAAGAGTTTCAAGTTAGGATTGTAGAGATTTCACGAGAGTGATTTGTTCAACTCCAACTGCTTAGGACATGGCTCCTTGTAAGTTGGTGATATTAAAATTTAATCTAATTTCTTATGTGAAGAAAGGATCAATGATGGAGAGAAAAAAGTTTAAGATTCATTCTAGTTGTGGATACATTTTGCTAGGAACATACAATAGCCCTTGAAGGAACCTCAAATTGTAATTTCTAATTCTTTCTCCACTAAGCTTTCAAAGACTAGTAAAGTTACTAGAAGCTATAGCAGGACTAGTAAACTTCTCAAATTAAGAGAGGAAACATGATTTGAAGTAATTATAGGTTAAGATTGATGAATTAGAAAGGGTTAGAAATCATTAAGTTACTATGCCTTAGAAGGTAGTGATAAAAGACCTACAGGCTACATCATGTTGAATTATGTTGTGGATGCCAAGTAATGTCTCGAAATTCTAAAGATGTTAATAAAAATCATTGAAAGAGGGTGATAAAGCATCATCCTTGGGTTACATTGATGAGATGATGTCAACACGATTCTATCAATGCAATCACATCGACATGTAGTCTAATGCATTGACGTGACCCCGTCGACGTAGTGTCAATCATTGCCTCTAAATACATGCTCACTAGCCATATTTATGACATCAATTCATTAGTGTCTTAATGAAGCTCTTTCATTTTGTTTGTTTGACAATTAGAATATTTTCTAAGTGCCCCTAGTAGGAGTAAGAAGTATATAGATCGTTATTCAAACACTAATGTACCTAAGTACCTTGGTATGATTGGCAATAAAGATGAGCTTTCTTCACAAACCTTGCAACATTTACAAATAGATTAATGTTTACTTTAAATACATTTATTATTTGAGTAATTTACCTCAATGCATCAGATTAATTAACTAGATAATGGTTACTTAAAATATAAGTATGACTATTTCGAGCATACGTTAATGTTTCGTAATCCCAATAGCACTTAACGCTTGATAACCCAATAATGTTGTAATGTTGTTCAAGATGTGTACGGTAAATGGGAATGGATGCTTATGTTAGAATTAGTTAATATATTAGTTAGTTACTAGATTAGTTAAACGGTTAATTTACTTTATTTTCTAGCACTTAGGCAATTCAAACCATAAAACATCAAATGATAAAATTCATATGCCTCAGTTACACTTAACCATATAGTTGTACTTCACAAGTGAGACTAAGAAGACAATGATCATGTCCTTAATATTCACTACCTAGATACATTATACTGGGAGAGCTAAAGTCTATGAAATTCGACTAGATCACTTAGTGAACACTAATGTTTCATATGGTTGGGTGTAGGGGATAGTCATTGCTCATCATTGACATCATTGCCAGGGAACTTAGTTAGCTATGTGCACTATCTAGGAGTTAGAGAAATCATTCAATGATGTTGTAATGAATCTAAAATTTGCAATCATTAAAAATAATAATAATAGTAAGAGTAGATTATTTTTCTTTTTAACTAAAATATCTTCTTCTCACAGGGTTGATTCTCCACTACTGTTGGAGCACACATACAATCATCAAAGGTGTGACAAGTCAAAACCGCCAGTGCCCCAATAATGTAGAGTGGTATATACTCATCCCAATGAGTACGTACTAGACTTCACCTTCATCCTACATCAGGATGAACAGTTGCAATGGAGTTACATGGAGGGCAACATTGTGTTACCACCTAATTGATTGATCCCTACAATGCTACTCGAAACTCTCATGAGGTTGGAAATCCAAGGGCTCAATGCTAAATACATTGTGCAAGGCCATGACTATCAGGCTTATCATCCCACTAAGGCATAATACAAGAAAGATCAACAACAAGAGATGCATTATGAAGCATTAAAGAGGGAACATTTCACAAATCCCTTGTTCCTATTGGGCTAGAAAGGTGGATAGGATCCCTTTTATGGGGATTCTCAATTCACTGACTCTCCTCTCCTTGTATTTGATGAAGGGGGCTTGAACTAAAACTTGTAGTTCACTATAAATAATCCTAGTCCAGGAAAGAATGGGTCTCATGACCATGGGGGCTTCAAAGGTGAGATTTAAGGTAGGAATGTCAAAAAGCATTATGATGTTGACAAGCATGATGATCATGGCCATGATCAATGAAGAGGGAATAGTAAGCACCATGCTAGTGTGAGCTCCTCTCCCTTTTCATCTTTGATATCATCATCTTCTTTCTCCTCTAGCTCTAACAGAAGTTGCAAAGGACATGATTGTAATGGAGGTGACCAGTGGGACAAAGATGATTGCAAGGCCTACTGGACCATTAGATACCAAGGGTGTGGGCAATCAAGGGAGGCCTACCACCATGAAAGAACAGACAGCAAAGGACATCATAGGAATCATGACCATCATAGAGGTTATGACTATGATGAGCATTTACTTACAACTAGAAATATGTTGAATATTGTAGAGGCTGTGAGAATTCCAACAAGGCATGTGATAGATAGAAAAATTAAAAGGTTGGATATGAACAATATCCCCAAGTTCAAAGGGGAATATAACTTAGATCCATAGAATTATCTTTAGGTCTTGCACAATGCCTATGCCTTGAAGAACATTGAAAACAAATGAAAAAAGTTAAAGCTATTCCCGGTGATGCTTATCAACGAAGCAAAGTTGGTATCGATCCTTAGAACCAGAATCAATCAAGTGATGGAGTACGATGCTTGAACTCTTTAATGACAAGTATCAAACTGTTGGCACATTTGGCCATTTTATGGAACAGTAAGACTCAGGGTTTTGAGTTTGGTAAGTTTTAATAACTTACAAAAATTATCAAAGTTATATATTCAAGGGTTGTTGGCATGTTAAAACTTTGTGGAGTAAATTAAAGGTTGAATGAGATGATAGGATTGATATGAAGTAATTTTGAGGTAAAAATTGGCATTGGGATATTTCGGAGACATTATAAAACATCCGTTACCATTCAAAAGAAATAAAAATATATTCTAAAGATGCAAATATTTTAGTTTACGTTTTTGGAAGCTCGCGATGTTGCAAATGCCAAACCCTCACTCACACCTCACTCACGCAGTACAGCAAACCGAAACATGGAATTCCTGGGCGCAGATCTGATGAAGGCATACCAACAACAAAAATTATACTTGCAAATGTATAATCGCAGAAAATCGCAGCCCTAATGTGCTCTGAATGATCCCAGAAAATCGCAGCCCTATTCGCGGATTCTGCTAACGATTTGTTTGGGTGTTCTTGGAAAATTTGTGGGTCTGTTTTTCCGTCATTAGGGCTTCCAGCAGGGTTAATTCAGAAAATGGTATCAACAGAACATGCAGGCAGCGGGTGCACAAAGGCAGATGAAGGCAATAACGGCAGCACCAACACAATACGCAGGCGCAGAATGCATGAAAAACCCCAAATCAGAATCTGCATTTTCCGGTGTTCTGTCCCACGCATCTACGAATGCACTGCAGAAAATATAAAAAAAAACAGAGGACAAAAGGTAGAGAGCAAAGGGCAAACAACGAGCAGGCACGTTTCTGGTTCATCCCTGTAACTTCAAAAATTTTTTGTGCAGTTATTTCATCGCTAAAACAGGGCTTCTTCCTTCTGAAAGATTCATTTCGAATTTTAGGTGGTATATCGTCCTCCTACAACTTACCTTCAAAACAGCAGCCATGACCAACGCCGATGCATTCGGCATCGCATACCAGTCAGATGGATACGGCAATAAAGACACGGGGGCACATCAGGACAAGTGTCGAGAGATATTTCTGGCCGATGCTGGTAAACCAGAGTTTGCAGATAAAACTTAAAATTTAAAATAATCCACAAAACCATATGCACATGTGAAGCCCCAATTATAAACTTACCTCTTCTTAAAATTTATCTCAAGACTTCAAAAACATTGTTGATTAATATATTATATTATAAAAGCGCTTACAAACATTTGTGATATTAATATTAATATTCACATGTTTATAATATTTTAAATATGTTTATAATATTTAAAAGTATAAATATAACTTCCCAAGCATAAATCTCTCCTAAATTACATGAGTAAGTTGTAACCTCTTAACTTGGGAGAAAAGTTAGCTAGGATATTTTAGTAAGTAATCTCCTATTAGTTGGCCAAGTTACTTGGGAGTAAAGATAGGTAAGATATTTTTAATATGTAACTTCCCTACCTACCTTGGAACCCTATAAAAAGGCTTCAAAGGAGGAAGAAAAGGGGGGAGATATTGGAGCATCACTACACCATCATCACTTCTCACACTTGGGATCAAAGAAGATTTGTAAAGAAGATTGTTTGCAAGATGGCTTGCTAGAATAAAGATTTCAGCCTCTTTGTCATGGTCCTGTGAGTTATGCATTTCATTTTTTGTTTTGTTTAAATTG
>MNCI01026832.1:2555516-2636816 GCA_015680685.1 Gnetum montanum
ACAACCGCACGCCGCAACAGCACACACACATACTCACATTAACTACTGAGTTTATTTGGAGGTATCTGGGCCTTGGTGTTGCCAGAGACCAGCAGGCACCTAAATCCTGTTCGAGAACACTCGTTGGTGGTCACGTCCCAAACGGTCGCCAACACAAACATACTCCCAAGTGTTCAATTTGAAAAAGTAGATCCAAGGGTGGAGACAAGGAACACATGAATCCTTAGATGCAACCATGGGTAGATATTACTCTTTGTTGCATAGGTGCCCATGCCATGGCATTTCTCAAAGGGAGTAGCCCTACCATATCATAGATGGGCTATGAATAGAAATAAGAAGAACTCTTGGGACCTATGTCCAAGGGAGACTTTCAAAGCTTAGAGCCCATCAAATCTAAAGGCTCATCAAGTAGGTGGCCAAAGAAGAAGGTGAATTGTAGAAAAGGGAAAGTGTGAAGGAGTTCAACTAGGATCCTTCTATCTAAAAAAGAAAAGTCTAATTTTGTGACAATGAAGAGGAGGCACCACTTGATGAAGTGGTGCAATGTAAAACCTTTCTAATTCAAAAATATGTTTCTAAACATCAGTTAAGGTAGATAAAAGGTGGGATTCTTTGAATGAAAAATTCCAAACTACTCTTAAAATTGCTAAAGCATCCAAAGAGCAAGGTAGTGGTCATGACCAAAGGATAATTAAAGAAGTTGAACATGTCCACCAAAGGGGTAAGGGAAAGGCTACTATCATTGAAGAGGTTGTGGAATCTAAGATAGATGATGAATATGGGTGTGACATCTACCAATATGAACATCCTAAAGGATGTTGCTTTGTTGTGTCATACTTACAAGAGTCTGGGATGTATGCACTGAATCTGAGATTGGCAAGAAGGTAAGCACCCAAGAGGTTGCCTTATCCTTAGGTAACTAAAGGTAGTTCCACCAAAACTAAGCCTACTATCTGAGTGGATCTCCATCCCAACCTCCTGAGTAATACTAGTAGTGGTAGCACCCACAATCATAGGGGATGCCATCACCAAGGTAATAATAGCCTTACCAATAGGCAAATCCCTATGGGTACTATGTTCAACAACCAATTTCTTTGTGATCACGCATCATTCAAGCACCACTACTACCCTCCTAAATATTATAGAGATCAATCTCCAAGAGGGAAATCCCCATTTCCATTTTACCCTCCTCATCCTTCTACACCTGTACCTTTGCCCTCAGTTGAACTACTACTAGGTCCTTCCATGCAAGATGAAATTCCACCCATCTATAACAAAGAAACTCCATAAGGGTTGTTAACTTACAATCAACTCCTGAACCAATTAGTTTGGAGAAAGAACCCTAAAAAGACCTTTCTTTTGAACCAATAGTCCTTCCAAATCCTCACATATGCCTACAACTAATGACCCTACTTCTTAATCATCCTCTACAACCTTATTCAAGGTCCCTTTAAACCAAATGCCTTCCAAAGTGCATACCATGATGTTAGCCCATGTTGTCACGAATTGGATAAAGGTTGGCCACCTTCCTAGGAAAAGATTTGGTCCTAAGAGTCCCCTCATTTACTTGCAAATCACTAGGAAGAAGCTTGACAAGGCTCTTTTAGACTCAATTTTTTGTGTGAATTTGATTTCTCATGAAATGTACAAAGCCTAGAATCTACCTCCACTCAAGAAGAGAAACATTTATCTTGAGTTGGTAGATTAGTCCATCACTATTACCTTGGAACTACTAGAGGACATTCTAACCACCATCTATGAGTGGTCCTATCTTGCTAACTTCTTAATGATCCATGTTGATAATTGCAAGGGGAACTTCCCAATCATCATGGGAAGGGCTTGGTTGAGTACCATTGATGCACAGCTAGGAATCAAAGACCTCCCCTTAAAAATTTCCAAGGAAAGTGAACTTGGAAAGAAAGAGAGGAAGCATGTTCCATGCATCATATCCAATGACACAATGGTAAACATGGCAACTTATAAAGATCACTTTCCATTACCATTTTTGAACTAGGTGTTGGACACCATTTATGGTAATTTCTTCTATAGCTTTCTAAATGGTTATAGTGGTTATAACCAAATCCATATTGTACCTAAGGATTAGTCCAAAATAACATTCATAAGTCCTTGGGAAACTTTTGCATACAAAAGATGTTATTTGGCCTATGTAATGCCCCTTCTACATTCCAATGCCTTGTCCTAAGCATCTTCCACTAGCAAATTGGTAGCAAGGTGGAAGTCTTCATGGATGAATTCTCCATCTATGGGCCTACATTCGAGCAAGCACTAGACCATCTTGAGTAAGTGCTAAAAAGGTGTGCAAAGATAAACCTTAGGCTCAACTGGCAAAAAAGCCAGCTGATGATCTAGGAATGCATTTGTTTGGAATAGAAAATTTCTAAAAAAGGAATCAAGATGAAACCTAAAAAGATAAGGGTCATCTAAGGAATTACCAGACAACTAGAAATAGTTAAAGATGTGAGGTCATTCCTTGTACATACTAGCTACTACCAATGATTCATTGAGAATTTCTCTAAGATCCCTAAATTGTTAGTGGAGCTAACAAAGAAAGATGATCCATTTATTTAGACCAAAGAATGCAAGCATGCATTCTAGCATCTCAAGCAAAATCTCATGGAAACTCTAATTCTATGAGCACCTAACTAGTCCAAACCCTTCCATATCAGGACGAATACATCGAATTATGCCTTGGGATTCATGCTCGCACAATTGGACAATTAGAAACATCCTTACTATATCCATTGTATGAGCTAAAGCATTCTAGGATCATAGCTAAACTACACCACAATAGAGAAAGAATTAATGGTGATGGTGTTTTCCTTAGAAAATTTTAGGTACTATGTACTTGGATACAAGGTGTTTGTACACATAGACCATAGTGTAATCCAATTCCTAATGAACAAACCAATGGTGAGCCCCCATGTCATATTGTGGCCTATGATCTTGCAATAATTTGATCTTCCAATGGTAGATCAAAAGAAAATCGAGAACGTGGTTGCTAACCACTTATATCGATTGTGATGGGATAAAAAATAGGAGGAGATCCCACTATGAGATTAATTTCCTAATGAACTCCTCTTCACTGGGGCCATAACTAAATAGATGCTTACTAAATTCAATTGGTGCAATCACATTCTCACCTATCTTCTTACTCAAGAGATGCCACAGCAATGGGACCATAGGAAGAAACAATAGTTTTTCTACTAGGCAAAATGCTTCATGGAGGTCAATGGACACCTTCACAAGATGTACACTAATGACCTTGTTTGTTGGTGTGTCCCTAATTCTAATCAACTACACATTCTCTAAAACATTCGTGAGGGTCCTTATGGTGGCCATTATGCTGAAAAATGCACAACCATTAAGATCCTCATGGCAAGATATTATTAGCCAACACACTTTAGGGATGCTTACCAATTCATCCACTCTAATGAACACTATGAATGTGATGGTGGAATGATCACTTGAATGAAGGAACCTCAATAGTAGGTCCAACTACTAGATCCCTTCAACATTTGAGGCATTAACTTCATGGATCCCATCACATCCATGTCAAATGGAAAGGTTTACATCATAGGCACTGTTGACTATTGAATGAAATGGGTAGAAGTTGTAGCTATCATTGATTGCACATCTTCTATGGCTACTTGTTTTGTACAAAAAAATGTTATAAATAGGTTTGGCATGCAATGTGTACTTATTTCTGAGAATGGTACTCATTTTACAAGCACTACCTTTCAAAAGCACATGCAACGCGTAGGGGTTAAACATAAATTGACAACACCCTACCACACCTAAGCCAATGGTCTAGTAGAGGTTACAAATAAGGAAATAATAAAGATACTAACAAGAAATGTTAGTAAATATAGGATGGGTTGGAGTACAAAACTCAATAATGTCCTTTAAACCTACTACTCCAATGGAAACTTCCTATGTGCTACTCTCCCTATGATCTTGTGTATGAAAAAATTCTAATACTTCCAATTCAAACTGAGTTTTATACACTTTTAACAACTTGTGACCTTGACCTTGACCTTGACCAAAGTCTAGCACAGAAAGAAAGATTGATAAACCTTGACTTGCTAGACTGGAACTAATTGGTAGCCCTATCATCTAACGAGTTGCACAAGGCATACAACAGACAATGCCATAACCTTAGAATAAGGAAAGTTAAATTTCAACTGGGAGATAGGATCCTCTATTGGAACCCCACACATGTACCATAAAGAACCAACTTCCAAATGTTTTGGGAATCGCCTTATGTTAGCTATGAAATCTTTCCTTTTGGGGCCATGTTAATTTGCAAACCTAAAAGCCCAAACAAGGAAATTCTAGTCAACATGAAACAAGTCAAACCTTTCCATGAACCTAAGAGAGCTAGTGACCAAAACACCTTAACTGATGCATAGACACACTCGATTTTTTAGATCTCCATATTTCAACTTAGTCGTGGGGGAGATGGCCATCCATGCTAATCCATTAAAATGGCTCTTTAGTTTTTACACTTTTTTTTATTTTCACTTTGTTATTTTACATCATTTTTTGTTTTACACCATCTTTAGTATATTTTTTATCTTTCTTAAATATGTTACAATTTCTTCTATATTTTATATATTTTACTTTATTTGATTTGGGTTTTTCTAATGTTTGTTTATTTTCCTTTATTACTACCAGGACTAAGTGCAATTGTAGCTATTAATTAATGATGGTTTGTACTATAATGTTATTTGATTGCTAATGTCTAGATTCTATCTTTAAATTTTATTATTGATAACTAAGACATGGTTTCTTTTTCATGATAATAGGTAGTGAGTCCACATCATCCACCCATACACAAAACTCTATTGTGTTCCTTGTTTTGGACATATGAGGTCCCTTCCTTAATGAAACTTATAAAGAACTTATGACCTTCATAGTTTTCAAGCTTGGGAATAATTAAATGAATCAATAAGGATGTGACTTCAAGGGGATTTGATGCTCTCTATACTTTTTTACTCTCTTAAGTGCATAAGTGTTTTCATGGATTTCTCACCATTCTATTGTCAACTAATAACAAGAAGCTAAAATTCTTTGCATTGTGTGGTTTCCATCCAAAATCATAAAAATATAAAGTTCAAAAAAAATAATGGAAATTCAAATCACACCTCTCAAACAAAATAATGGGCTACAAGCACTGGTTATGGGACTAGAAAGACATGTTATCCATGCCTAAAGGTTCCCTCTAACTAAGGTCCATCTCACTACTTACTTCTCTCTTCTTCTCTTTGAGGAATGGTGATTGATCTATGGGAATGCTTTTATGTCTTCAGGGGGTGAACCAGTCTTGGAGTGTCAATGCAAGGTCATTAAAGGTGGCTGGTTTTGATTCGAACTAAGGATGATTGTTATCATGTCATATTAACCACAAAATCCACAAGGGACTTCATTTGACCATGATATAGATTTCATTCCCCTCTCTTTCATCCATCTATGCTTCCCATAATTCACCTCACTACTAGTTTTTCATGTTTTGTTAAATGTCATAGTTTGATGTGTCAAAATTCTTAGGTATATCCTTACGAGATTTAGTCCTTAACTTTCCACAACCATTAATCATCCATGGAGCCCACAAACTCTTTGGTTTGAACACATGCAAGGGCATTAAAGGCATGAGCCTACTATGGGAAGGACCCACTTGCATACCTCTTGGTTGGGCTAGTTAATTTCCTTATACTTTGACATTTTTTGCATTCAAACCATTCATGCTCCACATCAATTGTGTCTAGCTTTGAACTCCTTTCCAAGTTTCTCCAATAATTTCTCCTAACAACAACTCCTTTCTGTGAATTTTTTGGCTCTCTTTATGCATTTCTTAATGTAAATGACCTTTCTGAATCTCTATGGACTTCAATTTTGCTCAAAAACTCTTTATTTTCTTGCTAATTTTCAAAGTGAAAATTTTTGTCTTTGGCCATGTCGATGGGATCCCATCAACACAGCCCCTCACGTTGATGCAACCCTGTATACAGGATCTTGTTGACACAATCATAAAAATCTATAAATACTACCCAACACTTTGAAAATTTTTTCCAATTGGCTTTAAACATAAGAGGATTTTTTGTCAATTTTTAGAGCCCATAGCTTTAAACTGCTTATCTAATTCACCTCATTCTTTGTTTTCATAGCTATTGAAGATAAGCTCTACATCATGGGGGCTACAAACCTAAGGTTTCTAACAAAAGAATCTTCTAAAATCGTCTAACTTCCACAAGGTTTAACCAATAAAATAACATTAAAATCACTAATTTGTGAGAGTTAAACCTTCCCAACAAACTCTAGTAGACATTCAAATAAAATAATATTAAAACAATTAATCCACTAAGATCACAACTTAGCCAAGTATAAAAAATCCAAGAGATAAGATACCTAAATGATATAAAGTTACATATTATAATGTTAATCCATGGTCATGTTGTGATCATAGATTGTGCCTAGATCAAAACAACCATGGGAAGGAGGATTGTCCCACCAAGGGACAAGTAGCCTAGAACTAATAGGGGCCAATAGGAGTAGTCCTAGGAGTAGGTAGTAGAGACACATGTAATGGGACCTCTTCATGAGGACCCTAAAGTTGAATCTATTCGAACAAATTCCAAAAGTTGAAATAGAATAGTCCCATCAAGATGAAACACCTGGACCTAGACCTAACCTTGAGGTCACTCTAACAGAGCCTCATCTAAGGTGAATTGGGTTTAGGGAAATCCAAAAAATAGTTCTTCCTAAACTAAACTTTAGATTTTTCCTAGACTTTACCCTAGAGAATGTTAAAACACAACTCCAAATGTCCCTCATGTGGTACATTCTTACTTCTAATGAAGAATGGTATATTTATGAAACATACCTCTTCTACAATAATAGATAATGTAATGTCATAGTGAAGATCAAGGACATCTCTATGTCCTACTCAATGAAGATCATTTCTAAGGCCCTTGGGTTGCTAGAAACTAGGGCAATCTTAGTAGAGATATCAACACAAGTAGATCCTAAGGTTAAGAAGGAGTGAATCCAATGGGATTATGGTGTTGACTATAAAGATTGTAGTGCACTTACGACATTGTGGATACTTTAAGATGATGGCCTACCACCTCAATCCAATGATGAGGCCTAGTAAGATAATAGCTTTTTTTGCCCATGTGTGCACCGCTCTAAGTAAAAAATTCCTAGTCAACCTTCCATAGCTGATCTATCTAGAAATGAAGAAATGATTTAAAGAAAATGAATGTGGAAGGAAGACACTCCCCTTCCCATGTCTCATCTAGAAATTATGTAGAATGGAATGGATAGCTTGCTATTCCAATGATAATATCAAACATGCTCCTTCTGCCTCTTGGGCAAAAATGATAAAGGATAAGGTTCCTACCAAAGTGATTGAAGAGGAATAACTGCTACCACCACCCATTCATGAGCAAACAATGTTGAAGTTCCACGTTGCCATTGAGTGCATGTGCAAGCTCTGTAAGTAACTCCTACAATAGCAATAGGCAAGACCAAGTGGTGGTGAACCCTTCATCTATAGACCAGAGTTGAATCATCTCAATGAAGTAGCACAATACATCAATAATACAAAGGGTTTAACACCAATTTTTTCTACCCAAGGAACCCTGGTGCCTGCAATATCAAATCCTAGCACCCGAGAGGTACAGTATCCCTCTCTCAATAATAGTGATTTCCAAAAATCTCTAGGAATGCCACTACCTTTTTAGTGCATTTGGAGGAGGATGAGGGGGCAACTGTTCTAGTGATACAGCACCAAGGGCACGAAATAGTGGCGGAAGTGATTACTGATGGAATGGCTAATGTACAAAACACCCCTATAGCATCTATACCAAATTTTTTTGCACATAGATATGTGTAGGTATCTATAAGAGCACTAAGTGGGAGATTCAGTGTAACCCAGCATGAAGAGTTGCTGAACCAACTAGTAGGAACTAGGAAACAAATTCAAAATATCTTTAATATCCTGAAAACCATTTTAGAAAACTAGTTAGAGCTGCTTGAGGCTAAGGGTAAAGCTTTCATTGCCAACACCCAACTAGAAATAGCCCAAGCTAAGATTCAATAATTAACTACGAAAGTTTGGGAACTCTAAGCCTGCCTCATTGATCCCACCATACTCAACCAAATAGTCTCATGAGATGAAGCTTTCCAATAGCTTCAGAAAAAACTCAAAGAGGTTAAGTACACGAAGGAGTTCATGCTCTTTGACCAATCCCTTGCTAATGTCACTGCTTACAACATTTAAAAGGACTTGTCAAAGGTCCAATAGGAGAACATAAGATAGGCCCAGGAGAACCATCACCTATGAAATGTCAAGATGCAAAAAGAATAAATGGTAGAATTCATCTAATAACAGCTGGAGTAGCGTATCAAAGAGAACATTGAACTGAGAAGGTTGGTAGTAAAAAATGAAAATCTCTTGATGAAGGAGGTGCATGCCCTCTACCACAAGTCTACAATCGAAATCATCACCTAGTAGAACGAGGCCATGAAGTTTGAAACGATCAAAATCACTATAGAGACCAGGTCAATTTGTACAAAGAATTCAATAAAAAGCATATCCAGCTAATGAAGGCAAAGGTAAATGAGGTCCTCCAATAGCTCAAAGAAGGAGGTGACATGTGGCAACCCATATTTGATGGATTGAATGCATAGAACAAGGTAGAAATTCACTTGAAGGAGATACAAATCAAGGAGATGAAAAAGTACATGAAGCTTATCAACCTTTGTTACTCAAACTAGGTAATACTGACCACCAAAAGGCCAAGGTCAGAGTTGGATAAGTAAGTGATTAGCTCATACATTTTGTATGAGGTAGAGTTTAAGCACTATAAAGAGACCAAGTAGAAGCTTGAGAAAACAAATGTAGAACTCAAGGTTCTCAAGAAAATGTTCACTGATTAGAGACCAATAGTAGAGAACCTAGCTGAGAGAATGAATGACTACTAAGAGCTGCAAAATGCACTCAGGGCATTTGACATTGAACACAAATAGTCCATTTTCTAGTTTTTCAATGTTAAGGAGTTATTCCCTACAATTCCATATCCTTGGGATGTCCCCATACCAACCCACATCAATGATGCTACATGGACTATGTATGATCCAAAGAATAAGGAGAAGAAGATGAAAGCATTACTGAATGCTTTCTATCTTTTGTCAAAGGTTGCAGCTGTAGTAGGATAGCCACAACCACCACCTCAACAACCGCATATGCCTAAAGTAGGAGAAGGTCCTTCAAAACCTCAAGAGCCTCCACCACTTGGGACTATTTGATTTTCTTTCTATTCTTCATGTTGTCAAAGGGGTTGTGCCAACATCTTTTTTCATGGTGTTCAATTTTTTTGTCATGAACACCAATTCTTGTACCGATTGTAAATTTGTACACTTAGTGTGTCTATAATTAGTTAATAATCCTGTAGTTTAAAATAAATTTTGTAAAGAACTTATTCCTCCTTTTGTTCACTCAAGGACAAGTTTTCATTCAATCGTGGGGGTATGATGAAGTGTCTTTCTTAGGTTGCATCGACAAGATGCCATGGACATGATCCTATCAATGCAATTCCATCAACACAGTCACATCGACGTGTGCCATGATGCATTGATGTGACCCTATCGATGTAGTGTCAGTCATTACCTAAAAATATGCACTCACCAACCATATTTATCATATCAATTCATTAGTATCTTGGTGAAGCTCTTACATTTTTTTTTTGTTTGCCAATTAGAATATTTTGTAAGTGCCCACAGTAGGAGTGAGAAGTATAGGGATCTTTATTCAAACACTAATGTACCTAAGCATCTTGATCTGACATACAATAAAGACTAGCTTTCTTCACAAACATTGCAGCATTTGGAAATAGAATACTGTTTACTTTAAATGCATTTATTATTTAAGTAATTTACTTCAATGCATCAGATTAATTAATTAGATAATGGTTAATTAAAACATAAGTATGTCCATTTTGAACATACATTAATGTTTGGTAATCCCAATAGCGCTTAACACTTGCAAACCCAATAATGTTATTCAAGATGTGTATGATAAATGGAAACATATGCTTATCTTAGAATTAGTTAAGACATTAGTTAGTTACTAGATTATTTAAACATTCAATTACTTTATTTTCTAGCACTTAGGTGATTCAAACCATAAAACATAAAATGATAAAAATCATATGCCTTAATTACACTTAACCATACACTTGCACTTTATAGACTGAGAATACAATGATCACATCCTTGATATTTACTACCTAGATCCAATGTACTTGGAGAGCTAAATTTTATAGAATTCCACTAGATTGCTTAGTGAACACTAGTGATTCTTATAGTTGGGCATAGAGTATACTCGTTGCTCATTAAAGGGATCAAAAGACAAAAAAGTATGTTGCAGAGGTGTTGGGATTGGGTTAAAATGTTAAAATTTGAAAGGATTAGTAACCAAAGGTTGGGCAATAGTGTTTTCCATGTTTGAAAAATGTGAGGACTTAGATCTAGGTCTTGTAGGAATATGACTTGGACAATGATTAGCTAAGAAGTTTTCTTTTGTTGTTTTCCTAGTTTGATGACTAAGAGTTTCACTAGGTCCAACTGTAACATAAGTTAACAATAAAGCATTATTTTAAAATAATTTTTTAGATATTGATTAAAGTAGAAAAGAAAGAAAATTGAAACTAAAGACAAGACAACAGAAAAATAAAAGCTGATTAAGGGAGAATCTAGTGGTAGCCCTCCTTCTAGCACTAGAGAGAGATGTTGATGTGGAAATTTAGACCCCAAGATAAATTAATGCACAATGCCTAATAGTGCATGATTTCACAAGGTTATTACCTAGGGCACCTTACATATGGACAAGGCTAGCTTAGGAATAAGCCTTAGTGAAACAGGAACGTGACCAATAATTTTAAAGAAAATTATATTTAAAAATATTTAACTACTTGGAAAGTGAAACTATTGCAAGTGAAATGACTTACATGCATTAAAATAATAAATAATGTAACATTACATAAGAATGAACATGAAAATGGGAAAACATTAAAAAAGGGAAAGAAATAGACTTAGTGGATTAGTCTTCAATCCACTTGCTTCTATGGCTACTAGAAGGTTAATTCTTGACCTCTTCTTGAAAATAATTATGATAGGATCAAATAGCCTGAGTCAACTATTTGATCCAATTCTCAAGCTTCCTAAGGTTATTGATTACTACCTCCTTTCTAGCTAAGATGTTACCCTAACCTTTTTCCTAGCCATTTTTGTGTTGGAATTCAAGGATTAACCTTTTCAACCTTTTACATAATCTCACCATGATGGCTTTCTATTTTAGCCAATTCAAGGGAGTAGCAAGTGGACTGAGGCTATGATGAGATAGAAGGGTATGGGATGGGGAAGATGGTGATGATGGAACCAAAGAAGAAAAGGGAGAAGGAAAGGAAGAAGAAGCCTTTTTCTCCTTACTTGTTAATGATTTCTTTTGTGCCTAAGAAGGCCATTTATAAGGATTTCTTCTTCTTCTATTTCCTCTTTTCCTTTTATGAGAAAAAGAGGAAGTGGCCACATGTCCTCCCAATTGGCCATCATGCATGATTTCTTTTGCCAAGTGTGGTAGGTCAAATATCCTCTATATTTCCTTCATGATATGAATCTCCTTACCTTTTTTTCATGCTTGCCACCTATCCATGTAGGAATACAAGAGAATCAAAGCATTCATGAATAAAATCATAGATTTTATATTCCAATCAAGGGAGGAAGCTTATTTATTTATTTATTTATTATATTTTTTTTATTTTTATGACATCTCAATCAAAGTTCATTAACATGTTAAAGCTTTCTACGCCCATCAAGAGGTCAAACATAGGAGCACTGCTCATCCTCTATTCAATAACCAAATATAAAAGAACTCTTCATGGATATTCTCATCCACTATTTTCTCTTACTTTTTCATCACTTTATTCCTAGTTTCTTGATTGTAATCAACTGTGTTTAAAAAATACATGAAAATTTCCAATCCTTCTAAATTTTTACACTGTATGCTCTACAAGGTGCCTAATAATAATAGTTACTTAACAAGCAAACAAATCTTTATGGTTTTTGCTCTACCATACATGCATAGCTAAAAACTTTCTATGATCCATAAATGTTTGCAAATTAGAGACTTTGTGAAAGACATTCAAGCTGAATTGGATAAACTAGGTATAAATTCCTTTTAGTCTCAAGAAATTCAAAGCACCAAAGATACTTGGAGATATAGTGGAATCCATTACAAGTGTAATTTTCTTGGACAATGGATTGGAATCAACTAAAGTGCATGAGGTGTTCCAACCTTATGGTAACTCTAGATACACTACTCATGCATCCAATTCATAAGCTTAAAGAGAAATATCAATGAAAAGTTAAGGATTTAGAGTACAAGGCTTCTAGAACTACAGATATGGCTACTATGGAGTTTTACATTGATGAGGTTCTACTAGGAGTTACCCAAAACCCTAAATAAAAAAGATGATCCATAAGCTAGCAAACTATAAAGCTCTTATTTTTTTTGAAGGAAAAAGAAGCCAAAGCAGAAAAGATCATGGTTGAAAATAAAGTTGATAGAACAACAGGAAAGAAAAATGGAATCCAAACATTCACAAGATAGTCTATCAATGATTTGTAACTCCAAAGATAGTGGTAGCTACTTCAATATAGTTGCATACACAAAGGACGATCAGCACATGCAAATATATTCATGTACTCAATTTATGTGAGAACAATAGACAAAGGATGGATAGATAAATATGTGGATGATCTAATGCCAAGTGTCAACAAAGCCAAGGATTCTATTGCTATGCTTCTTTTGGAGCTCATAAATAATTGGTCCACTTCAAACATGTTAAGAATATCACTCTTCATTGTAAATTGCATAATTTAATGCTAAATCAAGCATGTAGTTATAAAACCTAAACACAGAGAAAAAATTTTACATTTTTAAGGCTAGTCGAGCATATCAAATGTATAGCATTGTAACTACAAATATAATTGGGCAATGTGGTAAGAAAAAAAGAAAAAAATCCTATTAGAGTGATGTTTTGCATAAATATAACTAGAAACCTTGCAACCACAAAGATTCTAAGGTCAAATCCATAGATCAAGTGTAGTAGGTCCAAATGGAACAATTGTAGAATGCATGATGGAACTAGAAACAGCATCGACGATATGGTTTTAAGTTTCAACCAACATAAATCAAACACCTACCAAAAATTCAAGCAAAGAAACCTTACTACTCCTACCTAATAAGAAAACTAGAAACCTTAAATGTGGATGGATTTTTCTTTTCTTTTTCAAGAAGAAAAATTTATAGTGTTGTGAAATTGAACAAAGCTATGCTAAGAACACTATGGTAGTAGCACTAGCATCACCATACTAAGAGAACACTAGTGTGATGTGGTTTGAAAGTGGTAGTGATCAGGAGTTAACTAGGAACATTGTCACTTGATCTTTACTTTGATTGTTGTTTTTTCTTAGTTATGTCTCATACGCTCTTGTGCTGGAAGCAAGGATAAGGTCATCATTCATGGATGATGTTGATGGCAATACCAAGTAGTCCACTAAAGCTCAAAAGAAGGTTTCTTTCCAACTGTGATAGAAACATTCCTCTTTAAGTACTCTACCACCTATATCTAATCATGTATAACCACTCATAGTGGTACCTAATTTAAAACTTTTCCAAGTAGTAGATAACAAGTTTTTACAACAAATAACCACAATTGTCCACTCCAAGAAAACCAATTTATCCTTGTATTATCTCATTAAAAATTCTAAGGAACACTACATTACTCTATAAGATGTTCTTACGAGGATTATGGTACCAAGTGATATTCTTATTTAAACAAAGATCATTCCATCCTTCTTCATGTCCCTCACTATGGATCAAAGAGTCTACACTTCCATGGTAAAAATATCAAGACTAACTTAAAGACTGGGGATATGTACCAACTACCAACCTACATAATCCTCAAGGTGTCACCTGATGCTACTATTTTAGTTATACCTGTTGATGATGGCATAAGGTCTAACATGATTGCATGGGCTATTATCAAGAATCTTCATGTTTCCAATCAGATAACATTCAATGAAACCTATACGAATCTCATTTTTTAATGGTACTCAAGTTGAAGTTATAATTTCCATTAGGTCATCATTTATAGTAGGTGATTCTATATAGTCTGAGGCTTTTTTTCATGATCATACATGAGTGTTCTAGTGTAAATGCAATATTAGGATGCCCTTGGTTAGCTTAAAAAAATGTATTTTCATTTCCAATTCATCAAGAAATATGCTTTTCTTTACATGATCATAATGTGATTATTTTTTCTAACATGCAAGTTCCACACCTCTCTCTTAGACAATGAAACTAAACCTTTTTAGCTTAGCAACAAACTAGATAATATTAAAATTGAACCTATAGACAAATCTACAGTTCCTTCCCCTACTAAAACTTTTGTTATTACCAAAAATTTGATAGATCTAAATGATGAGTCTATCTCTAATATTGAGTTCATTAGCATAGACTTCAATGAACTTGCTATCTCCTTATCTAAGAAAAAGATTTTACCTTATCAATCTTACAATACAACTCATAAACTTAATAATGATTAAATAATATCTAATACTTAAGTCCACTTTACTTTTGTTTGCCACGTTCCTAGTCACAAATAGATGATTATTTCTTAAAGTGGTGGACATCTACTAGTGCTTGTTACGATTAAGTTACAAACATACCTTGCATTTTCTACTGTACATTTTTTTCCTTTTATGTTAATTTCTATTACTTCCTAATTAACTAACAACATTAATTAGTAAGAAATAACATATCATACTTTGCAATTCACATCATTTCTAAACAATTATGACTTGTGTTAATAGTAAAATAAGGAATTATGTTAAAATGTATCTTTATTACTTTGAACTTTCTAATTACATTTGACAAATGTCATAATAATTGATGTCACATGTTATCTTTACATCTCACATCACTTTACACTTAGTGAAATTTCTCATATAAAATTGATGCTACATTCAACATAGATGATGTATAGGACTATACCAAAATTAAGATTGCATTTTGTAGTTCTCTTGTTCTTTGTCACATTGATCCTTGTCTCAAGCAACTAACTCTTCCTCTTCATTATCATTGTGAATTTAGATGATAGTCAAATATGCTACTATAGCTAGCCTTTGGCTACCTTCTCTTAGGTCTACATAACACTAGAAGCAATCAAGAATTAGTATAAGTCTTTATGTAAGAAAATTTTTTATAATGTAAGATGATAAATAAGATTTATCTTAGGTATCTCTATACATTTCTAAGAGTCCTTCTTCCATATCCTTCAAACTCAAACTAGATGTGTCTAGTCTTTCAAATGCTAAGTTGGGGATCTCTCATAATATACTAGTGTACTCCTCTTTATAGGCCTTCAACTCTTTTGGAAATATGTCATTCCCATCTCCTCCTTCTGTAGGCTTCTCTTGTGGGACTTTCTAATACTTTTTTGATATGATCACTACCCCACTATTAGCAAAATCCTAAAACAACACTTCTAGATTTGTTTATTAAATATATAAAATTCTTGTTTCCCTATCTATCTACATGGCCTTATACGACTTTAGCAAGTACTGGTACTCTCATTTGTACCACCTCTTATTTTTTAGGTGCCTTTGGCCCTATTTATCCCATGATACTGCAAAATTCCTAAGATTTTATATAGAGTAAGTCATTACTAATGTAACCCTTTTACATTTGATCAAAGCCTTTTGGAACTCTACATCTTTATTCTTGTCTTTTCAATATGCATGAGGGAGAGGGTTATGCCTCACCATGTTACTGCTAACAATTTCAACTTCTAATAGCTCTACCTAGTTTAACAAAATTTTTAGTTGGCATTCATACTCTTATTTCTTCTTGTGTACCTACTCTAAGGAATCCAATAATGTAATGTTGATGTTAGCCTATCTAATGGTTGACACCCTCATGTTCTTGGCATAATTTAGAGCTATACTTATTTTCTTTACAACTACACTTCTAACTACCACGTTAATGCTTATTGTTGGATTATGGAAAGTAACTTGATTCTTATTTAAATTTATTTCTATCTCTACAATGAAAAACCACATAATTTTTAACTAATGAAAGTTCACTACTCTATTTTAATAATGTTAAGTATACATACATTCTCCTAGCTAAAGCAAGTTAAGCTTTCTCTTCATGTCTTTTGCTAATCCTTATAACATTAATTACTTATTCCTTCTACAAGTCCAAATATTTTTTTTCATCTCTAGAGAAGTTAAACATTAGCTAAATTATTATAACATAAGTGTATTTTCATGTCATCTTTTGACATCATGTCAAAATTATAACTTACCATATGAAGTAGAAAGCTTAAAGCTTACAACTTCTTGTGTTTCAAATTTGATTTGCTTGATGGTGTAGTGATCTTTGTTGGGAAAGGGATCTCTATCAAAATTATGTAGCCCCTAGTCAAGCCCATAGTTTTTGAGACATCAAAGAGGGAACATTCAAAAAAGGCTTATGCTTGATGGGCTCTGCCTTCCTTCTTTTGTTCTCCAACATGCTCCTTTCATTCACTAGTAGGAAAAATATAAGCTCAATCACCAAGAGCCTTTGTGCTACAACATACCTACAAAAATAATTCATTGCTTAGTTTTGCTAGATCAAAAGCATAGTATTATATGTTTTTTCCTAACCAAGAGTATCCAATGTCAAATATCTCTTGATGTGCAACAAAACCCAAGTATCTCACATTAGAATATTTAATAATATTCTCTAACATTTAGCTTCAATTCTCATGTTGAATCTTGCTTAACGTATAGCATCATTTCCTCTAACAATACTATCCAAATTCTACATCTTACATCATAACCAAAATTGATTTCCTACATCAAACATTTATCCTACATAAAAATACTATCTTATGTAGATACTTTCTACATGAAAAGTTGTTAGTTACGTCACCCCACTTAACATGTTTTCTCAAACTCTACATCAAAACTTTCATGTTGTGTTCTTCTCTAAAGATATAAACCCTCATTTTTTATAAAATTTTTATAGAACCATACAAATTTTGTTCAAGAAACACTACAATACATGCATTGCAACATTTTAAACTCAAAACGCTTGCAAAATCCTTTCACTCTTAAATCTTTTATCCTAATGGTTTGCATATTACTATTTTATGTAACAGTAATAGAATTACCTTGATACCAAAAATATAGGTCCTACATCTACCAGAAACCTTGGGTAGATTGTCCATTCTCTACATACAAATGATAAACAAGGACATGCAGTTACATGCATTCCACTTTTTAACTTTGAAATATAAAATTCATTAGAAAACCCTTGAAAGTGAGGTACTGTTTACGAGGTTCTTGATCCCCCAACAAAATCAAAATTAAGACATCAAATTCATGTTTTATAAGGTACATAATCTAGTTAAAATCACTCAAATCAAGCCTAGTGTGATGTTTTGATAGCAAAATCCACTTGAAAATTAAGAAACCTAGATTTCCTCTAATGTAAAATAACTAGAAACAATGCATAACCAAATCTAGAATTTTCTAGCTAGGGATAATGTAACTCACATTTGAGCCCTAAGAGGAAGAATGTAGGGTTGTGAAAATCCCATGTTGCTATTAGTCCCACCCCTAGATCCCTATTTGCTACTATCACTTACCATTGCTTGAATCCTAGTTTTTGAACTATCACTTTCTACTCTTATCTCTCCTCTTACATCATTTTCTAAATTTCTCTGTTACAAATGAAAGCTTTTGTATCATTTTATTCTTTTTCTTTACCTACATAGGTTGATAAAATAATTTCACATTCAAAAATTTATAACTTTTCACATATGATGTTATGACATTACCTATGTTTAACATTGCATGTTATTTCTATTCTAATTCTCTTCATGAACTCTAATTGCTTTGATTTTGATGTAGGTCAACATGATTGGTTGCCCATTATCCTTACTTCAGCCTCTCATCTTAGACTACCCACAAATCATGCATGTCAAATCTAAGACATGTCTTTTATTAACCTTGAGTCAAGTTCAATAATTACAGCTTCTCTTATAGCTTCCCTATACATTACCAAGGATGAACTACTTTTCTAGTTTGGTCTTTTGTTTCTCGATTGACATCCTTATTTGACAAATTACTACTTGATTGATCTACCTATACTAAAAAATAAAGGTGAACCTAAGACTCTTTAACTTAGTGATCTCTTATATTAAGACTATTGAAAAGCTTTCCTAGCTTATAGAAACACTCAATTGCTTTTGCTTGGGACTATAGTTATCTATCTAGTCTAGATCAAAAGCTAGTACAACGTAATATCATTTTTGAAGAAGATTCTAAGCCTATTAAATAAAAAGTTTGGAAAATTCCTTCAACTATAACTCTTGCTATAAAGAAGAAATTACTAAACTCTACAATGTTAGGTTTATTCATCCTATCAACTATTTCAATTTACTCTCCAAAATTGTTGTGGTTCCCAAGAAGAATGGGGGCATTCGCATATGCATTAACTTTCGAGATCTCAATAAAGTTACACTTAAAGATAATTTTCTACTATTGAATATTGATTAGCTTATAAACTAGACAACTGGTCATGCTCTCTTATCCTTTATGGATCGGTTTTCTAGTTTTAATTAAATCTAGATAAATCTAAAGAATTGACAATATACTACTTTTATGACTCAATGCAGAACATTTTGTTGCACTAAAATGCCCTTTGAACTTAAGAATGCTGGAGCAACCTACCAACATGCTATGACTTGCATTTTTAGCACTATGATATTCAAGATAGTCAATGACTATGTTGACAATATGACTTTCAAAGTTGTGTTAGCATCTAATCATACTTCTAACCTAGACTGAGTCTTAACCCACTATGTCAAGTTTAACCTTTTTCTTAATCCTAAGAAGTGCATCTTTGGTATCCTTACAAGTAAGATGTTAGGTTATCTTGTATCTCAAGATAGTATAACAATTAACCCTAACAAGGTTAAAGTTATTATGGATCTCTCATCACCTAGGAACATTTGAGATATGCATATTTTACAAGGTCATTTTCAATGAATCCATTACTTTATTACCAACATTACTAATCATCTCTATCCTTTAAATTCATCTACTTTGTAATTCTAACACTTTCATCTATGATGAGAAATATCAAAACGCCTTTGATTTCATCAAAGAGGTCTTAACTTCTCTTCTTGCTTTGCATCCTCCATGATTTGATTAGTCTTTTTAATTTTATGTTTCTAAATATAACCATTTCATAGCTATCATGCTTTCTCAAAAATGGGAAGATGGAGCCAATCTCCTTACATATTACATATCTTACCCATCGTCAAACTGTGAGACTAGATTTTTGGACATCAAGAAGTCTTGTCTTTACTCTTAATAAGTTGAGGCACTATCTTTTAAATCCTAAAGTGTTTATCATCTACAAGAATAACATTCTTAAAATAGTTTCTAATAACCCTTTTGATAATCATTTCCTAACTCATTGAAAAACTTTTCCTCATTGAGTTTTGTCTATGTTATCTATCTCAATACTCTATAAAAGGTCAAGTCATAGCTAATCTAATCTCTTCTTCTAAATCTAATGATGTTATTCATAGCTTACATGACAACATGAGTAACTCAAATTTAATTCTTAATTTCAAAAGAGCTCATACCTCCATTGGATCTAGTGCAACTTATGTTCTTATTCTTACTACCAAACATATTCTTTACAAGGCTTATAAACTTAACTTTTCATGTACCAACAACGTAGCTAAATATGAGGCTCTAATTCATAGGCTTTTGCTAGCTTTACAAAATCAATTCAAAACCACTAATATTTATGGTGATTCTCAATTCATCATAAATCAAGTTAATGATTACTATGATTATAAACCTCATCAATTTATTCCTTATCTAGAGATTACTAAGGAAGTTATTTTTATCTTTTTAGCTTATACCTTAAACCATATGCAACATTTTGAAAATAATTAGCTGATGCTTTGGCAACATTTGTAATTCATGGTGATCCATCTACCATATGTGATCAACTCATGCAATCTATTTTCCTAATGCCTATCACATAACATCCTAATATCTTAGTTAGTACTAGCAACATAGATGATGGAAACCATTAATACATTGATTTTCTTCATTATCTCACTACTAGAAAAAATTTTAGTCATATAAAACCTACTCAAAAGGATTCTTTACACAAATGTAGTTGGCATTTCCATTTAGTAAATCCTAATATTCTATGTTAAGTTTCTGCTACAGGTGTTCTTCTGTGTTGTCTTAATCCTACTAATTCTAAGATCATATTGGAATAAGTTCATGTAGGAGTTTGTGGTAGATACTTAAGATTACATTCTTTGACTATTTATCTTATATCTTTAGGCTATTGGTGGCCAACCTGAGTGAAGAACACCCTTGACCTATTCAAATCATGTGATACTTACCATAGACATGCATTGCTTATTTATGTTCTCTTATAAGAACTTATATATCTTAGATCACATGGTCTTTTCAAGAATGGGACTTACACCTCATTAGTGTCATTGCTTTTCCTTCATTTACTAGACATTAATTTATTATAATTACTCTAAAATACTTTACCAAGTGAATAGAAGTCATTCCTTTGCATTCCACAAAAAATTTTGCTTCTTCTATGATTTCCTTCTTGATCATATTATCAATCAGTTCGGTATACCTCTCCAAATGGTAATTAATAATAGATATTAATTAAAAAGTAAGAAGGTAGCTAATTTTTTTTTCTTCTTATCATATCACCCAATTTTTTTCTTCACCTTACTATCCTCAATCCATCAATCAAGATGAATCTATTAATAAGACTCTCATAGGTTTTCTCCATATCATGGTTAATAAAACCAAACACAATTGATACATTCAACTATCCTATGCTCTTTGGGTTTACCATACTTCTTTCCATACATCCACTAATTGTAGCCCATATATTTTAACCTATAGTTCTAATCCAAACTTACCAATTAAGCTTCAAATCTCATCTCTCTATGTTGTTTTACATAATTAGTGTTGAGATCAAGGTAATAATAACATAAAATGTGTTGAGTTAGATCTTCTTAAAGAACAATGTCAAGCTTCTCTTAAGCATTTACATGAATATCAAGAAGACATTTAACATCATCATTTTAAGCATATTACAATTTGCAAGATTCACGAAGGTGACCTAGTCCTTCACAATTTTCCAAAGTCTAGAGATACAAAGTTCTCTCTTAACTAGCAGGGTCATTTTCTTGTGGTTCAATCTCTACATAATGATGTCTACATTCTATCTAATCTAGGAGGATATCAATTTCTAGATCTTGTAAAAATAATATTTTTAAAATGCTAATGCATATAGCCAACTATTTTGTTATAGCATTAAACTTAATGGCTATTTGAGACTAAACATGTGTTCTCCCAACAATTGTTTACTCTACATCATCTCTTTTGTACTACATCCAGATAATAGGTTTGATCTAATGTCTATTTTATTTATACAATTTCATTTACTAAATACCCCTCTTTATCTCATATTCTACTATCTCTCTAGCCATTTTCATCATACATCCCATTCTACTCTATGTGCTCAACATAATCAGTGAAGTTTTTGAGTGACTGAATATCTCATTGCTTCATGTGAGGGTGTGATTAAGCATATTATTGAGTAGAATAGGAAGGGATTACTATTTTGATACTATATATATGAAATTATTTTTGACTATATAGAGTATACAATTTATCCATTCCCACTTTTGTAACATAGCACCATCATCATGATAGATGTATAGGTAAAACTGTCTTTTCTATCCTTTCTTTTTGGCTCTTTATTTTTGTATACTATAATTTACCCCCTACGCCCAACCATATGAATCATAATCATTCACACATGGATTGTTAAGCATTAATCGCATGACGTTGTCTTACCACTTGGACTAGTGGTAGTTTTGTCACGTATGGTTTAGTCCAAAGTGAGGCATATGATAATTGATGTTGTTTAACCTTTAATACTCCTATTTGTGAACATGATGAAAGTTAATAATAACAATATAAATATAAGTAATGATGGTAATGTAAATCTACTCTAGCCTATAGCGATGAGTGTCTGGTCCTAGCTTACCATACACCTCTTGGCTCATGTAGCCGTTACTGGGATTACCAAGTGTTATGATACTAGGCGAACCAAGCAATAATACTATTGGGATTACCAAATGATTACACTTAAATGCTTGAAACCAATCATACTCATTCTGCTTTACTAATGAACAAGTAAAGTAAAATACTTGTAAATGTAAATGATTATCTAGAAAGTAGTAAAAACTATGTTAAGTAAAATAGTAAAAACTAATTAGATGTTGCAATGATGAAAAGAAATCTCGATCTTTATTTCTGAACATCAACTATGTCCAAGTACACTTCACTCGAATAAATATTCCATACAATAGCTCAAACCCACACTATAGACATTCACTCTATCACTAAAACTAGAAAATGAAACTATAAGAATCTACCTAAGGATGGAATGAAACTTATTCAAATCATGCATTCAAGTCTTGTATTTATAGGCAAGCATGCATCCTGTGATATCAAATATCCAATGACGTAGCTTGTGCTACAATATCGAATATGTGATATCGAAGCCACGACATCGAATATGCAATATCATAACGGACCCAAAATTGATTTTTAAAAAAATGCAACATAGCATCTACGATGTTACAACCAACTAAGACGCACTGATAGGGATGTTACAACATAGATGCGATGTAGCATCTACAACATAGCATTTACAATATCTGAACCAACTAATGATTCATCATACCTCCACAACTAACTAAAAACATGTCCTCAAGTGAACATGATAGGACCAAGCTTTCTTTACAAAATTGGGAAGGTGCAAGATTATTAACTAACTTTAAGTGTCACAGTGGTGTGTACAAAAAAATGATATAGTTATATGACAAAACAAAAAAAAAATTTGAAGTGGCTCAATGTAGTTTGTATTTTAGGTAGTGGTGGCTCTTCCATGGGCTTCTTCCCTTTGTTGTTAGGCTTTTGGAATTGATATCTATTTAGGAGCACCTAAAGTTTTTCCTCTTTTGTTCTTGTCTTCTTTTACATCTACTCCCTCTACTAAGTATGGCATAGAAACTCCCTCAGTTTTAACTATTGCATCAACCTATTTATTTCACCAGAATTGGTACATTTCTCCAAAGTACCATTCTCCACTATTGGTTAGTGTAGGCCATAAAGGAGACACTTGAAGTTGTGTCTTTATAGCTTCCATGTTGTGAAGGTCCTCCTTATAGTGATCTCTTTGGGGCCATCTTCAATCAAAAAGGGTATGAACTTATTAGAATGCTCACACTAGTTCTTAATAGCTCTTTACCTTACTCATACCCTTGATTAGAACAAGTTCTTATCATATTATGATTACAGAGTTAGAAAAAATTTTAAAAAGGAACCCCTTAAGTGTTAATTACTTATGACCTTCTGATGAATCATTAGTTTGTTGGGATATTTGACAAAAAGTCAATTTTTGGTCTCAGCTACGATATCTTAGCCCTGATATCTTGGCTTCAATCTTAACCCTGATATCTTAGCCCCAATATCTTGGCCTCCTTAACTAGGCTCTATCAACTAGGCCCCATCAACACATTGTTTCATACATTGATGAAGCCATGTATTTCCCCTACAAATATGCATCCTACCATCATGTCTTGGAATTCTTTGATCAATAGAGTAGCTAAAATCTTACAATTTTATTCTGTAATTTTAAAGAACAATAAATGAGTGCCCGTATTGTGGATTTGAGACAGTTGTACAGCGTCTTATTCAAGTGGCAATGTACCTAAACACATTCCATGGATGGCAATAAGATCAAGATTTATTCTTATTCATTGCAACACTTTGACTGAGATTAAATTTACTTTTAATGCAATCTATATTGCATGTAGTTAGTTAATATTTATGTTTCCATGCATATTAATGTATTTTTGGAATGAGCATGACCAGTTTTGAGCATAAACACATATTCTCTTGGTAATCCTAGTAGTGTTATTGCTTGGTTTGCCCAGTAGCATAGTACTTGGTAATCCCAATAGTGGATACGTGGATTCCGAATTTGTACGGAAAGCTAGGAAAGGACACTCATCACCCATAGGCTATTTTGGACTTTACTTTCCATTGTTAATTAGTTTAAATAAATGATTTCTTTATTATTTTCAGGAGTAGCATAAGGCCAAAACAACATCACAAAGAATATGTCTCAGTCTAAGCTAAACCATACGTGACAAAGCTACCACTAGTCCAAGTGGGAAGACAATGAACTATGATCAAGGCATAACAATCTAGATGCCACAACTAGTCCCATCCATGGAATTCTATTGAATTGTGAGTGAACGCTTGTGATTTGTATGGTTGGGCATAGGAGATACCTCATCACTAATCACCTTCTATCGCTTTCCTTACTTCTTATGGCCTAAAATAGTTGATATGGTCTATTAGGAGTATTATCTAAATCTTTCTAGCCTTAATTTGATTAATTAACTTTAAGGTTCTTATTATCTTCTAGTACTTACCCTTTATAATATCTTCCAAGCATTAGGAATTTGTGGCTCAAATTTTCAAATTTTTTTTTGCTTATATCGTGTAATGCATCCCACCCCCCCTCCCCCCAAACCGACTAAGTTGAATGCTCCAAGATTAACAAGATTGAAGAATTTTGGAAATCAAAGCTATGACAGTGGAGTTATGGCCTTTGGAAGCCAGTGTGCAAGATCTCTAAGAAGAAACTGCAAAAACTTCTCTTGCTACAAATGAGAGAACTGAAAAATTTTACTAACTCCCAAGAGTATATATAATAGCTTTATATGCGTGACATGGTAGATACGACATCATAGGTGCCTACAACTTTGTAATTAAAACATCACTATTTAAAAAATTCAAATTTTTCATTGATTTTTCTGGGGAAAATGAATCAAATGAAATTTTTGGAAGATATAAAGCTTCTCTAGATGATCATGGGCATGGGCCATGAGTGATGCATAGTTTTTAACAAGTTAGCATCTAAGGTTCATGAAGAAGGAATCTCAAGCAATAAAAGTTTATGTATGGATAAGAAATGGATAATGAATTTTTTATGTACTAACATATTATTAGATGATATGTGAAGTTTATTAGATGTTTTGGAAGGCACAAGTTGATGTGAAATTGCTTGGCAAGTATGAAATACAAGAGCTACACAAGTGGGTCCTTCCCAAAGTAGGCTCCAGTTCTTAATGCCCTTGTATAACCATGCCTAAAATTGTCCTTAGGCACTCAAGGACTTGAATGGTAGAACACACATGTTAGTATCGCCAAATTGGGAAAATAACACTATATTATACAAAACCACAAGTTATGATTAAATATACAGTGAGGTAAGATGGATGGTAGAAAGGATTGCTGAAATTTGGACATGAGGTATCTTACCATAGGCATAATTAATCCTTGTGTGTTTTTGATGGTTAAGGTAATCATTAGCCCTTCTTTCCAAGATGCAAACCAAGTAAAAACCACTTTCCAATGACATCGCATTGTTTCATCTCTAAGAGTTACAACTGTAAGACTACCACTATTGCAAGGAGAATTACCACTTGGTGTATTATCCAAGGGAGGAGTTTATTCGTTGCACTTTTTAGTATTATTATTCTTTAGATTCCTAAGAATTTACCTATCTTCAAGCATGGGTAACATTTCTTTCTAGTAGAACCCCCAGAAATTTATTTTATGCATGGAGTTTATTTCTAACTATATTAACCTTACCAGAGGACTACCTTTAGGCATGGGTAACATGTCTTTCCAATGACATGGTAAGGCAGCACTTATTGTACTCTTACTCCCATTTTTCATTAGATCTACAAGGATATAATACTTCCTTGGAAATAGAATACAACTCATAGCAGCAATATGAGAATATCCACAAATCCCCTTGTTGTCATACCCTTTACATTCCCACTTGGTTCTTCACTTTTCTACCCAAGCATAATGATCACAAGTTTACTCTTAATTTGATAATGGAAAGAATATCATTATGGCCATCGTAAGAACCTCTTATTATTGGAATGGATGGATGGCTGGTGTGGTCTCACTATACAAATAATCAATCCCTTATCATTTGATAACATAGAGAAATCTTCACCTTATTGGGACTACATCTTGATTTACTCAATGTGTTTTATTCAGAATTGATAAAAATATGTACAAATAGCATGTAAACAACATATGAAAAATTGTAAAAGATATTAAGAATGAAAATGATTAAAAAGAAGAAAAAAATATCAAAGAAGTGCAAATGGTTTAAGAAATGGAAAAAAAAATATAAAAGAAAGAAAATACATCAAAGAATGTGGAAATTGGTAAGAAATGTAAAAAGGCATAACAAAAAATTTAAAATCAAAAAGAAATTTGTAAAACAAGAAAGTTGAAAAACACTTATTAATTCCTTGATCATGATAGGTATCTCCCCCATGACTAAACTCATGGGCAAGTGTTCGGAAAATGAACCCTGGTTCCCCTGGATCATACACTTGAGGTCTCTCATTTACCATCCTTAGTAACTTAGTTGTTCGGTTATCGTCCCAAGTAATTATGATGCTAATTGTATTTTGATCATTTAAGTCCTTATTTCCTCTATCTAATGGTATATGATTATGATTTAATATTTTCATTTGTAAGTTCTCAATTGGGATCATTTTCTTAGAAGAGGAGTTAATAAGTGGTTCAAATGTTTTCATGCATGTTTTAGACAATTTTAGGTTCTCAATTTTTTACCACTGGGTGTCTTTTGGTTTAGTGGCCCATGCTTCTATTTGTCCACACACTTGTTTTTCACATTTCTTGTGGGTTGGAATAGGGATTGTGTTAATATTTTAAACTTTCAACCCATAACTACACCCTTTATCATTATTAGTGATGTATGGAATTTCTTATCTCTCCATAGTGATAGGTTCATTTGTTATGTTTTGCATTGGAGTGGTAATGGGTGTTGGCTCTTGCATAGGATTAGGAGACATTATTTTGGTGAGGAAGGATGTTGCACTAGGTTGGCCCTGTGCTAGTTTTGATGAGCCAATAGGTCTACAACTTTTATACTCAAGTGTGGAAACTATTCTAAAGAAATAATATTTTTGAGATTGTAGTTGAGGTCTACTAGCATTATCATTTACATCTATGTTTGCAAAACAATTGACATTCTTCTATTAATGTTGTGATGTCAATCCTTCTTGTGTTGTTGGTGGTGACATATGGTGGAGGGAAGTATGAGAATATTGAAGATGTCGCTGAGGATAAGAGGTTTGAGATGGTGATCCCATAGGAGATGCTATGAGTTGATATTCGAGAGAGTAATAGTAGTGATTCAAGGTAAAGGAAGTAGAGCCATTTTGAGAAATAGGCTATTGAACATAGCAGTCATTCAAGTCTAGCTGGCAATAAGGGTATTACTAGTTTAATGATGACATCCCCCACAACTATGGGTTTTTCCATTACGGTTGATAGTAGTGTTGAGGTTGATAAGAATTCCCACGAAAATAGTATGGTTGATTGTAGGATTGTCTATAATTACCTTGTGAGTAAGGTAATTTCCTAGGCATTTGCTTTTGTATGAACTTAGGATTCAAAACCAAAGCCCCAAACTCATGTAGATGTAACATAACTAGTCAATAGTCCTTTGGATGGTCTTATTGGCAGATGTCATTGTCATCATCCTCTATTGTGGTTGAGTCTATAACCTCTTCTACTACAAGTGTTTTCTCTTTTTGCCAATAAGTTTTCCTACTTGTTTCATTGGTCTTTTTCCTCTTCTTGTGTTGATCACTTGATTATTTCGACACTACCTTCTCTGCTATGGTTTTCAAGTAGGTTGTAACTTTTTCATTCATCAACTTCCACATCCTATCTAGCCTTACTTCAATCTCAGCAATAGCATTTTGTATTGTCAAGCTTTGTTGTGAAATCAACTCATCAAAATCTTCCTCTTTTTCCTTATCATACATTGGACTTCTCTTGTTTGAAAAGTTGGGTCCAAGTTATATTCCTCAACACTCTCCCTTCTACATAGCTCTCCTTATTCTTTTGCCACCTATTCAAATAGCCTTTGTATCTAATGGGCTTTAATTAAGATAATAATCCTTAGGCATAGATACCAAGGGTCTCACTCATTTTATTACAAAGCCCATCTATGATGTGGAGAAGCTTCTCTTTTTGAGAAAAAATATGACCTGAAAATTTATGTAGTAGAGAATAGTATCTATTTAAGACCACATCCAAGGATTCATGTTTTTCTTACCTTCATCCTTAGATTTTTTGTCTTAGGTTGGACACTCTTGAATAGGTTTGGTATGTCTCATTGAAGAGTTTCATCATTGTAGACCATCAATGAATTGAATCTAGTTCCAACAATCTATGCCAACTTTTAGCCTCATCAACTAGTATCCTAGAAAAGAGTTTAAGCTTTTGCCACTCACTCTCAATGTTCTACAAGGTGCAGGCATCATGGAAAGCTTGTAAGTGATGTTGTGAATCAAAGTTATAGCCTCCCACAAGTTTAGGAATGTTATTCATATCAAGCCTTTTGATACAACTTTCCCTATGATGCTTGTGGGGTATTCTAACTACCTCCATTATCTATGTCATGCTCCTAGTAGCCAACAAGGGTTCATCATCATCAGACATGTCTTGGTGATGATTTCTATTTATATTTATCTGATTATGATGATCTCATCTATGCTCACTTATATCTTCATCTTGATCC
Source organism: Gnetum montanum (assembly GCA_015680685.1). Lineage (NCBI taxonomy): Eukaryota > Viridiplantae > Streptophyta > Gnetopsida > Gnetales > Gnetaceae > Gnetum > Gnetum montanum. The sequence goes on from MNCI01026832.1 coordinate 2,584,450, forward strand.
TTATTTCTATACCTACGTTCATCTTCATCAAAACTAGATGTGAAAGAAGAAGAGAAATATGGTGAACTGGGAGAATTTCCATGGCTCCTATATTTCCCCCTATGGTCCCGTCATGGCTCCTAGGCCTTGAGGCCCTCCTTGTTCTAGGACTTGCTACATCTCCTATAGGATTGTCTACATTAGTTGAACATAGTCTTTAAGTGTAGTAAGGGTCTAAATGAGCATAGGAAACCCCTATGTATGGTTGTTTACTACATTTTCCCTTACTATAGATCCTATCATTTCTCCTGCTAGTGTTTTCATCATATGATGCATTATTGGCCCTATGTGAAGAAGACATGGTTTTATTTGATAATGTGTGTGACTTAAAATATTAATATTTTCTAAAAGGTAAATCATTAATACTTTCACAGTTGATGAGTCATGAATTGTTGGCTGCAATATCATGTACACGTGATATCATAGCCTATCTCCTCATCTATAAATAAGAGGTAGGTACATCTGGTAGGCAGTTTTTGAGTTTTTTTTTTTTTTTGGAAGTCTTGAAGTTTTTAGTTTTTAGTTTTTAGTAGTTTCCTCTCAATCCTTTTCTCCCATTGCATGCCCGTAGTGTGGTCATTGTACTTGTACGACATCCTTATTCGAGTGTGACGTACTTGGACACACACATCATTGGCAATAAAGATCGAGATTACTTCATCATTGTAGCATCCACTTAACTTAAATATTTAATTGTTATTGTTATTTATTGCTTTCTTACTCAATATCTCTTTACCCTTATCTCCTAGTAATGCGGAATGAGTACAACTTAATCATGAGTATTTAAGTGTGACTACTTGGTAACCCAGTAGCGTAACTAGGTCATACGCTTGGTAATCCTAGTGGTAGTCATGCACGAGGTCTAAGATGTGTATGGATGATTAAGGAACGGATGCTCATCACACTTAGGCTAATTTAGATTCTCTCTCACTCTCTCTCTCTCTCCTAGTTTAGTTGATGTTATTTACCATCATACCCAGGAGTAGCATTAGTGTAGCAACAGATCATACACCTCACTCTGGACTAAACCATATATGACAAAGCTAATACTAGTCTAGGTGGGAAGATAGTAAACTACGATCTACGAGTAACTATCTGGATACCACAACTAGTCCATCTGCAGAGTTCGACTGGATCATGTGTGAAATGCTCGTATTTGTATGGTTGAGTGTAGGGGTACCTCGCCACTCATCATTGGCACCGTTGCCAGGAATGATGCTAGTTATCTAGATTAGTTATATCTTACAAGGTCACTGTATAGAAATTAACGATATATCTTTTAGGAAGAAATAATTACACAAAATTCACATACAAATTCACACACAATTTCACAACCATGCCTCTCCTACAAGACTATAATAATGCCACATCTAGTGAGGCAATTCATTGGAGAACCAATGAATTATATGACAATGAAGATTGGAGTACGCAATCTGAGGTGGGGGTTTCTTATAAACATAAACGAAGGCAACATTGTCCCAACACACGAAAGCATAACTTACTCAATGATGATGAACCCCTACTAGCCACTATAAGCCTAATGCAAATACAAGAGGTTGTTCGAATCTCCCGTAGGCATCGTAAAGATAGCCGTCTACCTAGGCTTGATTTAAACAACGTTCCCAATTTCTCAAGAGGCTATGACTTAAATCTGCAACAACATTTATAAGCCTTCTACGATGCCTGTGCATGGAACAACATTGATAATGGTTGGCAAAAACTCAAGCTCTTTCCTATGACACTCGTTGGCCAAGAAAAAGTATGGTATAGATCATTAAAATCAAATTTAATACGATATTGGCCAACAATGGTAGAACTTTTTAATGAAAGATATCAAACCTATGAAAGAGTGTCAACCTTGAGGAAACAAATCCAAGAGTGGAAACAAGCACAACATGAATCCTTGAACATGGCCTTAGAAAAATATTATGCACTGTTAAACAACAATCTAGGCCATGAGTTCTCTAAGGAAAGGCTAATGTACCATATCATTGATGGGCTTCATGATGAAACAAGAGAGACCCTAGGGATGTATGCCCAAGGTCAACTATACGAACTACAAACCCATCAATTCCAAGAGCTTATTAAGTAGGTAGCAAAGGAAGAAAGAGAAATGGCTAGATGGGAGAGTGTTGAAAAACATCAATGGGACCAAAATCTCAACTTAACAGAGGTCCATAATCATAAAAAGGAGAAATCAACCGATCTCAAGGAGGAAGGACCATCTTTGCCAGTACAAAAAGCATTAGAAGAAATCGAGGCAAAGATCAATAAGATGCTGGAATGGATGCATAAAAAGTGTGGAGAATATATCAATATTATTGGAGATAGAATTTTGACAACCCAAGAAGCAGGACAAAATATCATTAGATAATTGGAAAGAAGGGATGAGGAAAATAAGAGCTCAACTACCAATCACACGTATGAATCCAACATTTGCCTGTATGAACACCCCAAAGGCCAATGCCCAATCTTCTTATGTTTATATGAGCATTAGGGAAGCATGTTACACCTAGAGTTCACATAGAGATACTATGTTCGATCACAGTGGCAACAATCCTGTCATGGGGGAAGTCATCCCTAAACTGGAGACACCCTTCGTATCATCCGAATCCAAATGCTTATCTAGTCCAACATCCTATTTTCCCAACTGGGTCAACATACTCTATCTCGCTGCATTATTATTCTCCTTAGTACTATCAGCCCATGTCCTCAACACAACCATCGCCTTTTGTACCTTACACTTCTCCTAAATTTCAACATTCTCATCCTTTTCCTCCTTCTACATCGTCACCAACTATTCCTGAAGTGTCTGTACCACAGCAACCACCCATGAACGTTACTTGTGCTACAATTTCCAACAACAGTGAGAGACTGCCTCAACATCAAAGGCATCCCTTCTTTAGACATAATCATAGGAAGGGACAACATAGTTCCAAGGCCACTACATTCTCCAACTCAGCAAAAGTCCAACGCTGTGGTGCATCCTTCTCTTCAAACCTGACACCTCATGTTACTTCATCAGAGCCACCAATTAACACTCCAACAACCATATGGCCCAATGAATATAGCCATGGAGGGTGACTAACTGATCCTTGCATGTCATCTTATGGTCTCAAGTATCATAGTGAGTCAACTCTTTACCCATGAACCACATCTTATAAATTTCCCCACTATGCTTACTATAATCAGGTGTGTGAACCCCAATGGGGTAAGTATGACCAAGTTTCGATATTCCCAACATGCTGGTGATGAGTGACGAGGTACCCCTACACTCAACCATACAAATACGAGCGTCTCATGTGCGATTCGGTCGAACTCCAAGGACTAAGTGCTTACACGCCTTAATGGAATACTTAAGGTTAATTAATCATTGTCCTCCCAAACTTACTTGTATCGTCATAGTTATATGGTTAAGTAAGTTTGAGGTATGTGATTGTTATAACTTTTATCTTTTTAATGCCTATGTTAAGAGGGAAGGGTGAAGAGAACTAAATGACTAACTTTCATTAACTACTCACTAACTAAGTTCTAAGTTTCCTAGCATTAGTATTTGTTCCTACTTACCACACACACCCTGAACCAATGCAACGCTACTGGGATTACCAAACGCTATTCGTTGCTGGGTTACCAAGCATTACACACATGCTCGAAGTGGTCATACTGAATGCACTTAACTAGGAGAGTCAAGGGTTGAGAAAGATTAATTATTTAGGAAAGCATTTAAAAATTTAGCAATAAGTAAATCCTATTTAGCTTAGTCCATATGCTGTAAGGTTTATCGGAAAGTTCATCTTTATTTCCGTACACAAATGTGTGCTCAGGTACAATTTTCTCGAATAAAGATCTGTTCACTTTGAGACTCCTACTGTGGGCACATGGAAATTATTCTAACTCTAGAATGGTAAAACTACTATAGTTTGGCCAAGGGACTAACTCTAGATGTTTGAACAAGGGAAAGCTACCTCTTATTTATAGACTTGGTAGTGGGTTGCGATATCGCGTATGTGATATCGTGGCTCATCATACCCCCATGACTGAATAAAAACTCATCCTCAAGTTCCTTAAAAAATATTGGAAAGGTATGAGATTATTGACTTGAATGACACTAATGGTAGATGGGGTGACATGTGAACGGATCATCATTACAATACATGACAAACTTAGTGTTCATGACAACAAGAGTGAACACTATACACATTTGACATCCAGCCTTATTTGGTAGCTGAGAGAGAAGAGAGAAAAGAAGAAGTCTGTTTCTGTCGATTCCAAGATTGCACTTTTTATTGTTCATCCATAAGCACGTCATCAATCTTGTTCCTTGCATAACTGCTTCAGCACTAGTCCATTCCAAGTGTTTCCTCCAGATCCAATCTGTTGTTGTATGATTGCCATCTACACACACACAGCACAGTCTGATAGTAGCAAGGGTAAATGAATCACAATGCAGTTAATACCTTTCCTTAGTGTAAGGTCCATTAGCTAAGTTGTGATATGGCTAATGCGGATCTGGAGATATAATACTGGTGGCTATCCAAGGTGTAGGGGTTAGGAGAAAATTGAAAAAATTGGAATAAGAAAGATGGAAAAAGAAGAAACAATGGCAACGCTAATAAAATGGATGTCAAAGATAGAAATGAAAAAATAATTATTGATTGTAAAAAATGTTTAGGGGAAAGAAATTAATGGATGAACCAAATAGAAATGTCAGTGGGTCCTCCCCAAAGCAGCCTCATGCCCTTAATGCCCTAACAATCCTACATTCAAAGAGTCTGTAGGCTCTAGGAGTGCTATTTGGAAACAAGAGTTAAATTCTTAACCACAAGAGTTTACCAAAAAGAAAATAATGCATCAACCAAAATATGGACTATTGATACAACCAGCAATGAGGTGAAAATGGAGAAAAATGATGGAAAGAAGAGAATGGAATGGAGTCTCAAGAACAAGGTGATATACAACCCCTTATGTATTAATGGTTAATGTGACTTAATAGATCTCATTCCAAATCCAGCCTCAAACAATCCACGTCTAGTGACTTCGCATTAATACATTTGGCCCATCCATCCACTTGAAGTAACAAGAATGCTTCCACAAGAAGTCACCACCATTCCGATGAAATGAAAAAGGAGAAAGTAGGAAGCAAGATGGGGCCTTAGTTAGAGGGAACATGTTTATTTAGTTCCATAACCAGTGCTTGTAGCCCAGATGATTATTTTGTCTAAGGGGTGTGCTTTGAATTCTCACTATTTTTTCCTTCTTTTTTTGTGTTTTGCATGAGAACCACACTATGCAAAGACTTATTATTTTTATTAGCTCAGCTTCCCGATAATGGAGCAAAGTCGGAATGGTAAGGAAAACCCAAGAAGAAAACATCCAAGCACCCAAGAGAATGGTCAACACAAGTGCATCAAGTTCCCTTGAAGTCACACCATTTTCAATCCTTGAGTCCTTCCTTAGTTTGAGAAATGCCCAGTCACCAATTTGTTGATAGTTCTTAGTATTGAGAAAGGGACTGTATAGTTCCAAGCCAAGAGAGACCATAGAAACTTATGGATGCATGGATGATGTGGACTCATTTCCTATTATATCAAAAGAACCATACCAAAGTATCAACATTATAACTCAAAGGTAAAAACCAAACATTAGCAATCAATGGAATACAGTTCATGGCATCTTCAAGAGCACATATTAAGTAACAAACTTAACAAAATAAATAAATAAACACACAAATAAATGAAAAAGTATGAACGATGTTGCAAAAAATAAAGAAGAAAAGTAAAGAAATTTGTAAAACAAAAATTTAAAAAGGAACTGAGGGCCTTGATTGATCAGCATAGGTGGCCATCTCCCCCATGACTAAGTTGGAAGGGAGAGATCTAAAATAATGAGTAGGGTCATCTCTTCTCCGAGGTATGATGTGCATTGACCATTCTAGATTCAATGTAAGGGTTGGTTTGTTGCACATGGACTAGTAATCTCTTATCGGAGCGCTTGTTTGAATTTTTTAGAAGCATCCAACTTCCATCTATTGATGTTTTCAGGTTAAGGGTTGGAAGTTGGTGACACTCTTGCTCTAGTGTATCTATGCTTTCAACGTGGGCACAGGTTGTTCCCCCAATTAGTTCCATGCATGTTGGTGAATTTCTCTCTTGATTAGCTATCAACCACTGGGTGTTTTCTTGTTGTGTGGTTGCTACATACAGGCACTTGTGTATGTTAATTTCTTGGGCACACCGGTTGCATGCAAGCAATGTTAAACATTCCTGTACACCTTCACACCTTGTATCACTGTATGTGATGCATGGAACTTTCTTCCTCTCAATCTTCCCAAAAGTTTTTTCCCTAGATATTTCCAGGGAAAGATCGCAAATTCCTAGCCATGCATTTATGGTACTTAGCCATGCCCTTCCCATTATTATTGGGAAGTTCCCTTTGTCATTTTTGACTTGTATCACTAGGAAATCAACTGGGTATGACCACCCACACATAGTGGTAACGATGTCCTCAACCAGTCCCAAGGGAACGGTGATGGACTGGTCAGCCAGCTCTAAGCAAATATTTCTCTTCTTTAGTGGAGGCAGGTTCCAGGCTTTATACATTTCTTCCAATATCAAGTTGACTCCAGAACCTGAGTCCAAAAGAGCTTTGCGAAGTCCATTCCTAGTGACTTGGAGATAAATTAAAGGACTTCTAAGGTCAAAGAATTTTCTAAGAAGGTGGCCCTCCTGAAACACCTCAGCTTAACACTTTGAAACAAGAATGACTTAAGCCCTTTCAAGCTTTCAGGAGGAAAAATTTGGCTAAGGCATGGAAACCATGCTCAGCTAAATCAAGCCAACTTGCTCATCCCATTAAGTTGGAAGCTTGATCACAACGTGACCAACTCTCGAAGTCTAAAAATTGAGCCAAAACTATCTGATCTACAACGTGTAAGTCATCCTCATAGCACATCCTTGACAGCTTCCAATCCCAACTTCCGAAATGCCAAATTACAACTCAAAATTGCAAGCTTTTGCAAAGATTTCACAGGTCACACTGCATGTCACGCTGCAGTGTGACTATAGCATGACCTACTCAAAGTGGTTTCAAACAAGTCACATCTAGGCTTAAATTCCAAATTTCAGATCACTCCTAGGATCAATTATAGCCATACAGTAGTTGCACTCAAAAATCACAAAATCACAATTTCGAACAAAATACGTCATTTTCGAGTTATGTCACACTGCATGCCACATTGTGGTCATGCTGTAGCGTAACTCCAGCATGACCTACCATAAATAGCTCGAAATAAGGCACTTTCAGGCTCAATTCATCAATCACAATCCAACAATCCTTGCACTCGGGAATCAGGCTTCAAAGTTCAAAATTTGGTGAAACATTTGTAAGTCTTTGTTCACTCACACTAAGGTCATGCTGCAGCGTGAGTGTAATGTAAGTGTAGCGTGAGTGTCGCGTGTGCACGCTCAAGTCACACTGAGAAAAAATCAACTCATGCTGGAAATTCTTGTCAAGAAAAAACACTTCAAACAGCCACAGAACCACTCGAATTGACATCCTGCAGCAATCAAGTCAAAAATCCAGAAGTTTCAAGTGAGCCAGAGTCAATTTCTCTTATTGTACATTGACATTTCATTGTAAATTTTCATCATTTGTGACCTTGACAGGCTCTTACGCTCCAAATTGCATGTGCTTCCATGAGCGTAAGCTAGCTTGGGCAAGTTGTCACACGTTGTAAGCCAGCTTGGGAAATTTGTCACACGTTGTAAGATACAATGCACCTAGTCTAGAATGTAGCTTGCTGACACACATCCAACTCATACACAATTGTCCACCGAACATGTGTCACTTGATCTGTTTTTCTCTCATCCCTCAGCCGTTGATTCCATTCTTGAATTCCGCACCCAAGCCTGGCCTAGCCCTATAAATACCCTGTCAATTCATGTAAACGTGGTTGGCAATTTTGGAGTTGGACGGCTTAGGAAACTCAGACTAGCAATCCTTCGGCACTCGGGCACACTTGAATCCTGGCATCCAAGTACTTCTGACACACATCACAGCACATCACCTCGAGGCTCAGTGCTTGACCTACCATCCACACGTGCAGCTACGCTTTGACCTGTGCACATCTTTTCTAAGCAATACAATATAGTTCGTTTTGTCGGCCATTTATTCTATTTACTCTGTGCTTTACATCTAGTTTACGTTTGGTTTATGTTTTATTCACAATATAGTTTCTACATATGTTTCTATTTACATTTTATGCACATTGTTTATGTTTGAAGACATCAGTTACGATAACCCCAGCACAAGCCATAGTTTACGCTTGGGGAAGTCCTTAGTTGCTTTGCGTGCAAACCATTCAAGACACTCTGCCTTCATTCCCTTCTCCAGCTTGCCCTCAAGCGAAGGCAAGGTCAGCTGTGACTACCTGATGATCTTTTGGTGTTTTTTTTCCCTTCCATCCTTACACCGATGATTTAGGTCAGTACAATAAATTGGCACTAGAAGGAGGGCCCGACTTGTCTATTGTCTGTTGAAATGTCGCTACCTATAAAAACACCGCACATACTAAGTACTCAAACTAAAGCTCATCTTGTCCAATTAACTTATGTACTTTGTCCCTCTCAGTCTCCCTGTCTATCACGTTATAGCTGTAGTTGTCATGCTGTGTCAGTCACACTGTAGTTGCTCACGCTATAGCTATCACACTATTTGTCACACTACATGAAAACAGTTGGTCACACTTCAATTGGTCATGTTGTTTGTCATGTTGGTCACGCTACAGTTGGTCACGTTGTTTGTCATGCTGGTCATGCTACAGTTGGTCATGTTGTTTGTCACGCTAGTCACGCTGCAATTAGTCACGTTGTTTATCATGCTGGTCATGCTGCATTTGGTCACGTTCAACTCGTCTAGCTCATTCTGCTCACGCTCACTATGGAATCCTCCCAAATTAATCCAGTAACACTACTGATCCCTGACTTTGGGGCTAAAACCTCAGACCCTGTTACCACTACTAAATCCATAACTATCATCAAACAGATAAATCCCCAAGGCCCTACATGCCAGTGACTCAGGTTATAGGGCAAGGACCCTACTTATGAAAATCTCACAGCCAAATAGTATAGCTTCATCTATGTTAAGATCCAAGCTAACTTACCCATCAATCATGTAGAAAGGGAAGAAAAACGAGACTATGAACTTATCCACAAAGGAGGTCGCGAATTCATCCCTTCAACATTTGACCTAATCTCACTCTCTGAACACCATCATAAACTCATATCCCAATTTCTCATGGCTAGAAGTGAAGCCCTACAGTTACCTCCAATAGAGCCTCAAGGTGGAGATGAGGAAGATGATTTCGTAGCCTAATCTGAACATGGGGATTCATACCATACCATTAGTCCCCATGTCCATACGAACCCATTATTTCAACCTTTCCTGGAAGAGACTATATTTTCACCACCAGCTTCTCTACGGGAAGTACCCACTCCCATTTCCATCTTCTCCAAGTTCAATGCTCAATCTAACATGTCCACTTCCATCATACCATTGCAAACACAATCCCAACAACCTCCTCCTCAAACTAATGTAGGAATGACTTTTCGACCTCAAGTGATTGGGATGCCATCGGTCATACCTACTTCCATGTCCATCCATTACATACCCCAAGTGCAAATCCAACAAGCACCAATGATCACTTCACAACCTGTGACTGGGCAATGGGTTCCACTAGCTATTCAACAAAACCCATCTACTCACTACAATGTACCACATCCCATGATCCCAACCCCGAATGTCGTCCCATCGCAGCAAACGATAGTTTAAAAATCTCTCTTTCCACAAACAAAACCACAATCGAGTTATTACCAACCACTGCTAGCTCAAACTGCCGGTCTACCTACCACCTAAGAATGGGCCGACATGAAAAAATGATGCATTCGTTAGTAGAATAATTAAAACACCTTAAAACTATGAACACTGAGGAAGTTAAGGTATTAGACCTCTATCAAGACGATCCAATAGACCCCTCAATCCTACTGCTAACCTTGCAAAAGGGGGTTTCATTACCCCAGCTAACCAAATACAATGGAGAAGGAGATCCAAACACTCACCTAGTAACATTCTGAACAAAATGTCTACTTCTTCAGGCATGGCCTCATGTGATTCTACATGTTTTCCATGTCCTTAACTGGAAAAGCCCTAGACTAGTATCGAGCTTTACCCCGCAGCTCCATATCTTCTCTAGAGGACTTGCTACACCAATTTGTCACCCATTTCAAATACAATCTAAAATCTAAAGCCACACTCGATAGCTTAATTCAAATTAAATAGGCACCATTAGAGCTAGCACAGAAATTTATCCAAAGGTGGAGTGCAGCCTTAAATGAACTTTACAAACCTATTCCTGAAACATATCTACTTACTATCCTTAAAGCGGCCGCGAATGACTTTATTAAGTCAAAAATTTACTATTTAAAACCCCGTACCTTGAGCCAAGCATTTGTGAAAATTAAAGACATAGAAGAGGCTGCACAAATAAGAAATGACCCAGCCTACCCAACCTTTAGGAGCCAACATACATGGAAAGATAAATCCAAGACAACGGTAGCAGCAGTGGCCGAGACAGCCCGATCTAACCATCAAAACAACCCACTATCCCAAACTGCTATGAAAGAAACACACCTGTGCCTACACCTGAAACCCCCTCAAATAGAAACACTGACATGGGTCATGCTCGCACCTTCGAAAGAAAAGACCCCGCTCAATATATGCCCTTACCCATGAAACCTTCACAATTTCTTGACCAACTTCTAAAGGCTAGTTTAATCAGAATTAAGCAAATGTCTCCCGTGGCCTCTCAAAAACATGATCTATTCTGTGAGTTAGCCAAGAACCCAGCCTTAGCAACACCTAATGAACCTCCCATTCCAAGAGGCTTTAGATTGGATAGGTTTTGCAAGTATCACCAATGACCTGGTCATGGAACTAATTACTGCTTCACCTTGAAATAGGATATACAACACATGATTGACAAGGGTGAAGTAGTATTCAACGAGGCAAACCTAGTAAGACCCCAAAACCAACCCATGGGAGTCTACAAGGATCCTCTCAACACCAATGATGCATCATATGTAATTAATACTATCAATGTAGAAAGTAGACAAGACGTCCCGAGAAAACCTTTTGTGATCTGCAGGCCTTCAAAGAACACACTTATACCAACATCTCCTCAGACTCCTTTCATCATATGCACATCCCCTACATCACAAAAGTTATTCATCATCTGCATGCCTCCTTCCATTGCAGCAACAACCACACCATCTGAAAATTGACCTATCCCCTTTGTGATCCGGGTGCCAAAACACCCTGAAACATAGTCCACCTCTACTCCCCCGTGACCTCTGTGAGAACATCTTGCTAATAGGTTAACAAGAGAGCATCTAGAAAGAGAAAACCATCAGTACAAATTAGGACCACCAAAGCCTACTCCACTAAACGTTGTTCCCATGGGTCCATCCATTAATGAGCCTAGTACAAGTCATCAAAATAAGCATAATGTCACGGGTTGTGTCCCGAACCTAGCACCCGCATTTACCAACGCAAAATTTCCTCTGCGGGAAATATGAATGTTGGGTCAAATGGACCAAATCTACACAGACAAGAGTACTCCAAACGGTAAAGACCTAGCAAATGCATTGACCCAGGTTACACAAGCTTTAAAACAAAAGAACGCTTCTTTAAGTCTGTATGACCTAATAATGACTTCACCAGTACATTGTGAAGCTCTAATGTGGATGCTGACTTCGATCCCTGTTAGTGAGGACCTTCTTACGGATGAACCATCCATTTATGCAGTATTGTCCCCGCAACCTCAAGAATCAAAGATTACATCCCTAGAATTCGGTGCTAAGGACATTAAGCTAGATGAGAAAATGGGAGAAGTCACTACAGCCCCTATGTTCATAACGATACAGGTCAATCATTTCAAGATACGTAGGGTGCATGTAGATGACGGTGCGGCAGCAAACGTAATACCTTTTCCTGTTATCGAAAAACTAGGACTTACTAAACAAATACAGCCCACTACAACTTCTTTCCTAAAATCCTTTAGTGGTTCCCGAGTTGGGGTGAAAGGTATGGTTACCTTAGATTTCATAGTCGCGGACCAATTCCCCACATCAGCCAAATTCGTGGTAGTCGATGAAATGCCAGGTTTTAATCTGATTCTAGGGCATCCCTAGCTACTTCAACTTAAGGCCATGTCTTCACTGATTCATTAGGAGATCCATCTACCTTATGAGGGTGGTGAAATCATAATACATGGGGACACAACAGTATCAGCCACTTCCTCACACCCTGGAGTAGATCAAGAATCAGAGATTGAGTTCGCTGAGCCTAAGCAAGAAACTACGAGCATACACCAAGAGGTGAACCCAACGTTAACTCACAAGCTTGCTAAAACTATGGGGGCACTAGACAACGCAAACATAGGAGCCATTCCCACTAATGTCTCTTGGTCGAAATTACCCTTTGATGTCACCGATGAAGGGGAAGGTGAGTATAAGATCATACCCACATGCCCAACCCCTCATGTTAAACTACAAAGGATCAAGAGGCAACTTAATAACTAGAGTAAATTAGCACATGTCCGAAATGACGTTAAACTACCACATGTGTGAAATGACGTTAAACTACCAATCATCTAGTACGATGTTAAACTGCCAACGAACGTCTGCAGTGACATTAAACTAGCCACGATCAGAAATGGTCGGTTCCTTTTAAAAGCTTTCTAAAACTATTATTGCTTTTGGTCCACTATGGCATAAAACTGGAAATCTTTCTTTCCTTAGCAAAAAAGGCAACAGTCCACCATGACTTTAAACTAGTGTGAATAGCCCGAAATGGCTTTAAACTAGGATTTAGTACATTACAAGTTTACAAACATTCACTATATTATGTCAAATTCTCGTTCAAATGTTACAAGTTACAACCTTAATTTGTGACTTCAATGTTACTTACCTATTTTACAAGTATTGATTCACATTTCGTTCCTCTATTTTACAATTATTTACACGCATATGTTCACTATAATACTTGAAAAGGCAAATAAAAAGAGAAAATGAAAAAATAAAAAAATAACGATGAGTCCATATGGTAGTAAAATTCCAACACGTTATGCCATAACTAGGTCCATGTTATTACATTTGTCAACCATACATTTCCATCAAAAATCCAAAAAAATCTCAAAAACATTTAGTAGCTAAAATCTGATTAACGATAAGCTCATAGAGGGGGCTGATCCCCAAGATTCTCTTCATCATCCGCTCTTGCTCCACTAGGGCTAGCTCCATCATTAACATGTCCCTATAACAAAAAATAGAAAACAAAACAAAACAGGTAAGAGTAGTAAAGAAAACCATGAACACAAAAAATTAGAATTACAATAACACTAACAATGAAAATAACAAAACCATACAAAAATGAATGCCACAATAAAACACTCATGAGTGAGGAAGGCCCTAAGTTGGCCTCCAGATGCCATAGAATCTCCCCCTCTAGCACATTTTCCCAATCCTCCTCCAAGCCAAGATTAATACCAACCAAGGTTTTACCCTTGTCCACCGAGCTCCAAGTAGGACATTTGAGGGAGAACATGCCTATCGAAACCTCCCTAGAGGTGATAGTAATGGTTCTCTCTAAAGATCCCTCCACCTCGGTGTACTCGATGAACCTGTCATAAGAAGGCCACAAGCCCAATCCATCGATGAACATCTCCGCCTAGTGACATTCAACTGATTCCTCCTTCAACCACTTCTTATATCGATGCTTGTGGTCCTTTTGGTCTTGGCCCCATTTTTGTACTTTTGTAGCAAAGGACTTCCAATCGTGACATTTCATGTTTAGCAAATCTATCTATGCTTTTTGTTCTGCTAAGTCCCGTGTCGCCTGCACTTTGCTGTTTAAAATCGTCCAATAACACGCATAGATAATTTCATATGTGTGCCAAGTGCTATCACTAGATAGTCTAGCAGCAGCAAGATCATAATGAGATTGGAGATCCCTACTCTTCTCTTTCTCCTTTGCTAGTGCTTCTTTCAATGAATGCACCTCATCCCATAAGTACTCAACCAAATGTCTACAAGTCCAAAGCGACTTGGCTTTCTGTACAATGCAACCAGAAACTACATCGTACACATTCCTTGGAACTTGCTCAATATTCCCTGGCAATTCAGGGAGAGCATCAATGTAAGTAGCTTCAAAGGGATCCCACTAAAGCTTGGCACCTACAGTTGTAAGTACCACATATAGGAATCAACTATAATCAATGAACGCAAAGAAGCACAATAAACCCAAATGCTTAGCGTAATACATAAAACACACATACCTAGTTCTGGATGAGCTTCTTGTAAGTGAGTAACCACATCATTAACGATGCCTTTAACAAAGTCTATCTTACTAGGCATCTCAGGCCATGGCCTTAGCTGGTCAGTTAATGTGGGACAAGCCGAGGAGGTCACTTCGATTGGAACCTATGTTCCTGACATCTTTGCCCAAGATGCGTGTGCCTGAGAAGTCTCAGCATTTACCTCTGATGCCAGAAACAATCAAGATAATTAAAAATAATGCATGAAAATTAAAAGGTACAAAAACATGGATTGTGCTAAAAGAAACATACCAAAAGGCCCTTTACTGTTTAGCTTAGGCGAATCACCAAGCTGCAACGATCCATTGAACAAGCCATCAAGGACATCTCTTTCATCACCCAAATGGATGCCTCTTTCATCACTGGGTCACCTAAGTGCATCCAAAGCCTCTACAAGCCTCATCTCCATGACGTCTGTCACATCCTCCTCTTGCGAGGTGGGAGGTTCTTCAATAGTTTCTTCTCTTCCCTTCGCTTCTTCTTCTAGCCCTATGACAATCACTTCAGGATCAGCCATTGGGGCAAAGTCTCCCTCTCTCTCTCTGGACTCTCCTCTGATAACACCAACATTCTAACGTTAGTATGACATAGGGTACATATACATCCAACAAACATATACATTAAAATTTCACAATAAATAAATTAATAATAATAAAATGAAATACATACCTTCCACTAGCAGTACAAACCAAATCTTCTTTACCCTTGGTAGTATCACATCTGGAGCAGGCTCCCTTGGGCGTTCTTTCCTCTTCACCTTCATCTTGGACTTCCCAACGGTCTCGCCAATCAAACGTTCAGCTCTTTTCATAGACATGCATAGCCCAAGTGGTTCCAATCCCAAACTATCATGGGAATGAGGGGAACGGCTGGCTGCACCTCCACTAGTAACTGATACCAATTCCTCAATGTCCTCTAGTAGATCCTAGGATCTAGTGGTGCTAAATAGGTGGCAAATCCAAGGACGAGATAGTTGCGAACGATCCCTCAAAACATAGCGGTTATCATCATAAACCATTAGGAACTCAGCAAACCTACGTAAATACCCCACAAAGAAAGCAAAGGTAAAATGAGATTTAGCATGGACGTTAGAACGTAACCTGATGATCTCCTCGCAAAGACCAGATACAAGAAACTATGCCCAGTTGTAGTGCCTTCCTGTCTCTAAAATGACATGTATGACACATGCGGTCTCGATCCCCAAGGTTTCTCCCTTGAGAGAGAGATTTGGGGAATGCTTATGCCTAGAAGAGAGGATATAGAAAGTTCATTTCCATTGACCCAATGTCGTCTCGCATAGCAAAACCTTTGCGACCCCGAGGCACACCTAACCACTCCTCCAAATCTCTTATGACCTAGTCCTCCTTTGCTACTTTATCTATAGACATCGTGGCACCATCCATGGGCATGCCAAAAAGATCAAAGAGAAATTCAGCAGTTAAGTGAAAAGGTACCCTGACACCTCGAACCCACGTGCTAAAATCGGAAGCATCACCATTGAAATAATCTACAATAGTGACCATCTCAGTAGCTAGAATGCTAGGAGTCAAAGCTAAAAACAAGTCCATCAGACCCGCCCGGGTAAGGCGACTGATAGTCAGCTTAGGAGCTCCCCTCTGCAACCACTTTTGTGACTGCTCCACCTCCCCAAACTTCATGAAGAGGGTGGCCTCAGTGCACCCCATTATAACAGTGACTTCTTCAGGAGGGATGGCTACTGTAAAGAGAAAAAATAGAGTAAAGATTTAAAAACATAGTATAAGATAAGGCAACAAAAGAAAAGAAAATGGAGACTAGAGCATGGTCATTTACCATTAGTAAATGGTGTAGGTGGGATAGGTGCAAGATCAATTCTTTGAGGGAAGGTTGGCCCATTAGAAGATCATTCCCCATGTAACCAACCACAAACTTGGCAATACTCAAAGGCTCTTGAAAACTGCCTCTGGTAGTCAACAAGAGCACCTTGGTTTGGTCCAACACCACAGCACAAAGAATGGGGCCCGCCATGAAAGTCTCTAGTGTTGTGCATGCTAAGGCAAGCCCACCATCATCATCACGCATCTCATATTCTTCAAAGCCGGGCCTGCATAGGAAAAAAAACATTTGCATTTAGATGATGACATGAAATTTAAAAAGGGATCAAAATTAAACAAGACACAAAGGAGCACACCTGTCCACTCTATAAACCATCCCAAGTGGGTTCTAAAATAGAGTGTGTACATAGAGGGCTAGGAAAAGTGTGTTGCTGCTGTTATAATGACTACACATAGGTAGCTCCCACACACGAGTCAAAGGATGTGTAGATCTAGGACCCTCAGCAGAGCCTCCCAAAACCCTGAAAAGTCCATCATCGATATCAGTGATAAAAGCAATCATGCCTTGTGTAGACCCACGCAACGCGGTCTTGATGATGTCACAAGCTAACTGTTCGCTCAGGTGAGACCATATAACCACACTAAAATGTTGCAAGACGAAGGAAAAAAACAAACTAACACCAGGGCAGAACCATATCACATGGGGCTCAATGTGCATGTCATAGGGGGGTGTGTCCGGTCCAAAGGGGACAAACCAAGCAAGCACCCCAACAAGCTCAACCACTAGAAGAGAAGGTTTAGGTCCCCTGCACATAGCCAACCCAATGCCAGAAACATTAGAGTGAAAAACTTTAGTGCTAATAATAGATCAAAACAACATAGGCCAAGAAATCACATAAACAAACACTTGGAATGCATAGCTTCATCCCATGAGACAAGAATACCAATATCTATTTAGTGTATCTGACGCTCACTGGGATACATTAGAATCCATGCCACGATAAATCCACATAAAAATGCAAAACATAAACACTTAGGAACTACTCTAGCCCAACTTACGTTGGGCATTCCCACCAACAAAGTCACGGTGACCATTTCTTGCCCTAGCAGGCTGAAAAATTCACAAGTCACGCTGCCCTGGCAGGCTGAAAAATTCACAAGTCACGCTGCCCTGGCAAGCTGAAAAATTCACAAGTCACGCCACCCTGGCAAGCTGAAAAATTCACAAGGCACGTTGCCTTGGCAGGCTAAAAAATTCACAAGTCATGCTACCCCTCCAAAATTGAAAATTTTTTTAGCTCACTCTGCCAAAGAGGGCAAGACAATCAGGGCAGGATAGTCACACTACCAAGGAGGTAGAACAAAGAAACCCCAAGCTCACATTGGCTTTCCCCAGTAGTCACGCTGTAGAAAGCCCCAAAAATCCAAAAAAAAAAAAGAAAAAAGGGGGGGAGCCCAAAACCTTGCAACCAAAACGCTGAAAAAGCTAGAAATTTTGTGACCAAAATGCCAAGGAAACCGAAAACCCATGCCCTCATGCCCCAAACTAGCATTCACACTGCCCACATTGAATATCCCTTCTCCTAGCACCCAAGAAAACTAGGAACCCTATAGCCCAGGAAGCCAAGAAAGCCAAGAACCGTATAGCCCAGGATGCCAAGAAAGCTAGGAACCCTACCCATGCACTCAAGTCCCAAACTTGTATTCACCCAAAATTGCAATCCCAAAACCCCCAAGAAAATCATAGCTCAAAAATCCCAAGATCACAGTGACAAAATCTTACCCTAGGTAACGTTGCTGGAGGAAAATAAGGCAGAAACAAACTTACCCATGCAAAGCCTCCTTCCACGTTGGAATCCTGGCTTGGAGAAGATGTTGGAGAAGCTCTTCGCTCTCCTCTACGAACACCAGATCTGCCTACCTCTTCTCCTTTTCTCGACTTTCCTTTTCTTTGCCCTTGTCCTTCATGTTGCCTTGTGCACACTGACGCTGTTGACGACAAGTCACGCTGATGTCGTCGCTCACGTTGCACTCCTAAGTCACGCTATAGTCAAGAAGTCACGCTAGCACAAAATGCCCTTCCTCCACTCCAAAATCCCCTTTTTAAACCCAACACATTATTTTTTTATCTTCTTTTATTTTACTTTATTTTTCTCTCACTTTATATTTGCTTTATTTGTTTAAATTTTTTTTCATTTGTGTTATATGTTGACTTGCATCCCTCATTATTCCAGCATCTGGAGATGAGGCCCAAAATTTTTCCTCGTATGAGAAAGAGCCCTAGAAAACACAAAAAACACAAAAAAAATCAACAACAACAATAAACATGTAGGAACATCTGGAAATACGTAACAATGCACATAAAATTCATAAAACTTTAAAATCTTCATGAACTTATTGTTCACTCAATTTAAAATTTAAAAGTCAAAAATTTATAATTTATAATCCAAAAATTCAAAGTTTAAAAATGATGCATACACACTCAAGTCAACATAAATACATGTGGCTCGGTATGGCCTTAAACTGCCATGTGGCCCGGTACGGCCTTAAACTACCATGTGGCCCGATACGGCCTTAAAATGCCAGGACTATCGTCGTATCTCCTAATTTCATCAGTACATAGTTTGATTATCCTATGTTCATTTACACTTTTTAACTCTCCTACCAAGGGGGTGTCTCTCACTTCGCTCCCATTTTAATTGGCAGGAGCAAGCACCATGACCACCAAGAATATCCTCTCAATATTGTCTCTCAATGGATCATACGAGGAGGTAGAAAGAGCAATCAAACCAGAATCCTTGGATCTAGACCCATCCACTTATTCCAATTTAATAACCTCCACTCAAGAAATGTCAGACTGGCCTAAAAATGTGACTAATACTTTGGACCTGAAAGCTTATAATATCACTGAAGATCCTCTAGTTGAAATCCCTGTTGCTACAGTCAATGACGAAGCTAGAACATTGAAATTAAATGCCCTACTAGACTTGCAACTCATAGTTGACATCACTCAAGTCTTAAAAGACAACATAAAAATGTTTGCATGGTCATACACAGACATGCCAAGATTAAACCCCTGGATCATCCAACATAACATCATTCTTTATGAAAAAATCAAACTGGTAAAACAAAAAGCACGAAAGGTCAGAACCAAGGTAGCATTAGCCATCCATGCTGAAATGACAAAACTCTACCAAGCCGGCTTCATCCGGGCTGTTCATTATTCTGATTGTGTATCAAACATTTTTGTAGTTCCTAAGAAGAATGGTAGTATACGCATATGCATTGATTTCCTTGACCTTAACATAGGCACTATAAAGGATGATTTTCTGTTACCTAGCATTGATCAACTTATTGACACAACTGTTGGGCAAGTACTATTGTCCTTTATGGATAGATTTTTAGGGTACAACCAAATAAGAATCAATTCGAAAAATCAACTTAGAACAACTTTCATGACACCTTGGGGTACATTCTATTATACTATGATGCCATTTGGCCTTAAAAATGTAGGAGCTACATATCAATGAGCAATGACATATATATTCAATGATTACATGCTCAATTTTCTCAATGATTATGTGGATGACATCGCGGTTAAATCTAAAACAACTGAACAACATGCAAAAGATCTAGACCTAGTGCTTAAACATTGTCTCAAATATGACCTTAGATCAATCCAAAGAAATGTGTCTTTGGCATCAAAATGGGTAAAATGCTTGGTTTCGTAGTCTCTAAAACAACAATACGGGTAGATCCTGACAAGGTTAAGGCAATTACTAATATGCAACCACCAAGAAGCCTCACTGAACTACGTGGCCTCCAAGGTAGACTTCAATTCATCAAACACTTTATCGAAAGTCTGATAGATAAGTTGAGTCCCATGCAACACCTTCTACGAAAGAATGTGCATTTCCAATGGACTCAATAATGCCAGGAATCGTTCGAGAACATAAAACAAGAGTTGGCTCAACTACTAACTATTTATCCTCCACAAAGTGATAAACCTTTCTACATCTACCTTGCAACTTTTGACTCCTCCATTGCATTGATGTTTTGTCAAAAACATGAGGATGGAGTCAAAATCCCTATATATTACCTGAGCCATGCATTAATCACCTATGAACAATGATACAATGACATAGAAAAATCATGCCTTGCTCTCATCTTCTCCTTGAAGAAATGGTGGCATTATCTCTTCCGCAATCAAGTTTACATCATTTGCAAAGATAAGATACTCCACGCTATCACTAATAATATCTACAAGTCAAGTAGGATAGCTAGGTGGAAAGCAATGATCGTGCAATTTGACTTACACTATGTTGCTCAATCCACCACAAAAGGTCAAGCAACAGTCATGCAATTAGCCGTTTCACCAACAGATGATCAAGCAATAGTTAACCTCGAATTCCCTGATGAAAATGTTAACAGTATAGATGTCGTACCTAACAACTACAAAGCAATCCTCTATTTCGATGGAGCTTCAACCTCCCGAGGAGGAAGTGCTATGACCATTTTAACATACCCCTCTAGAGAAATCCAATCCTTCGCCTACCGATTAACCTTTCCTTGCATCTATAACGTGGCAAAGTACAAAGGTCTTCTTCAAGATCTTCAAGTAGCATTAACTTCAGGAATGTCATGTCTTGTAGTTCGAGGTGATTCACAGCTAGTTATTAATCAAGTCACTGAGGTTTATGCATGCAAGGCTCTCCATTTGCAACCATATTGTGATTTGACCAAACATCTGCTAAGACAACTAGTAGAAATTGATATATAGCATGTCCCTAGAAGCGAAAACACCATTGATGATGCACTTGCCACACTAGCCTTAAACATGACACCCAAAATATTCCATGTGTTGTCAAGCTCTATAACAAGTTGTTCTGAACCTATAATTAACACGCGTGAAGAAATGCCTATAGCATCCATTAGTACAACACACACAATAGAATGGTACAATGACATAAAAGAGTACCTTCTAAGAGGCGAACTACCACAACACTTGACAAATGCTCAAAAGGATGCCGTGAAAAAATGCTCCTGGCAATATGCATTAATAGGAGACACCTTGTATCGCAAATCCTACATAGGCATTCTGTTGATGTGTGTTAGTAGCATCGACGGTCAAAATATTGTATAACAAGTTCATGAAGGACTTTGTGGAGGACACATTGCACCTAAAGCAATGGCAACACAAATTAGGCGCTTAGGCTACTACTGGCATCTCCAAGGTCAGAACATGTGACATCTACCAAAAGCATGGTAATTTAATACATGTGCCACCTAACGAATTGCATATAGCACAAATCACATGGCCATTCCAAAAATGGGTTTTAGAATTAATTGGACCAATAACACCATCATCCTCTGCAGGACATAGCTTTATTATCACCATAACTGAGTATTTCACAAAATGGGTAGAAGTTATTCCCTTAGGAAGACCACTTCAAAACACATTTGCACTTTCATAATAGAAAATATCGTGACTTGTTTTGGTATTCCAATTACCATCATTACCGACAATGGGCCATAGTTCAGCAGTGTAGATACTAAAGGCTTCTGTGAAAGTCTAGGCATTAAACATGCATTTTCATCACCTTACTACCCATAGAGCAATGGTCAAGTGGAGGCTACAAACAACACTATCATCATGCTGCTCAAAAAAATGCTAAATTAGAGTAAGACACGATGGCATGAACAATTAGTCTACACGTTGTGGGCATATCAAAAAACACATCGCACATCTACAAGTAAAACTCCATAGAGCCTTGTATACGGATCTGAAGCTGTTTTGCCATTAGAAGGTTCCCTCTTTGTGGATAGCTCTTTTGGACCTCCTCGATGAAAGTCAAAACAATGAACTACGCATTACTGACCTTGATTCAATAGAAGAAGAACATGTGTGAACTCTTGATCAAATAGAGTGGTACCAAAAACAATAGAGGCAAAGGCACAAACACAATCTCCATAAACGCCCGATCAAAGAAGGAGATCTAGTCCTTAAAGTCATACGTGAACACTTAGATAAATTCTCAGCCAATTGGGAAGGGCCTTACTTAGTCACCAAGGTGTATAATAATAGAGCATTCAAACTTGCTGATATGGATGGAAACAAGTTTGCTAATCCTACAAATCACTTGTACCTGAAACGGTACTATGTCTGATAAACTTGAGGTACGTCAAAGTCTTGACATCATGACTTAAAAATGATACCATAGAAAAGTCCTGGCATCATGACTTAAAATTGATACCACAGAAAAGTCCTGGCATCATGACTTAAAGCTGATACCACATAACAGTCCTCGCATCATGACTTAAAATTGATACCACAGAAAAGTCTTGGCATCATGACTTAAAACTGATACCACAGAAAAGTCCTAGTATCATGACTTAAAATTGATACCATAGAACAGTCTTGGCATCATGACTTAAAACTGATATCACAAAATAGTCCTAGCATCATGACTTAAAATTGATACCACAGAAAAGTCCTGGCATCATGACCTAAAATTGATACCACAGAATAGTCCTGGCATCATGACTTAAAACTGATACCATAGAATAATCTTGGCATCATGACTTAAAACTAATACCACAGAAAAGTCCTAGCATCATGACTTAAAATTGATACCACAGAACAGTACTGGCATCATGACTTAAAACTGATACCACAGAATAGTACTGGCATCATGACTTAAAACTAATACCACAGAAAAGTCCTAGCATCATGACTTAAAATTGATACCACAGAACAGTCCTGGCATCATGACTTAAAACTAATACCACAGAAAAGTTTTAGCATCATGACTTAAAACTAATACCACAGAAAATTCCTAGAGCCATGGCAATAAATCGACACCACAGAGCTCTATCCGGTATGACACTAAACTGCCATATCTATCTGCTATGACTATAAACTAATAATGCATCGTCCACTATGATGCTAAACTGGCACTGTCCAAAGGGTTATGATGTAAAACTAATCCACAACAGTCCGCTAAGACTATAAACTGGCAACATCATCAGCGACTAGGCAAAGTTTGAAAAGATATGTTGCTGCAATTGGCTGTACATGTTCCACAAAGACTTGCTACACAATTTGTCTCATGGACACTAATGAAGCTGATATTGTTCATAATTCTGTTTGCTTTGAAAATTGCACGTGGTAACTCCATCTCCTAGTTTAAAGTGCCTAGTTAATCAATTCATTTGTGTTTTTCTCATCTTCTTGAAGTTGTGTTTGCAGGATGACACTCCTGAGGCATTCATACATAGATGCACTTCATCATGATGACAAGGTATCACATTCTTCCTAACGCACGTAACTGGGTTAATCAATTTGTTCATAAATACATTAGCAACTCCTAATGCATCCCCTATTTCTCCATCATGTTCCAATTTTCCAATTCAATTACACCCCTAGATACATTCCACTCAGTTCAAAACTCTTGATACATTGTTGCACACTGTGACTCTCTAAGCAATTGTGACGCAAAACACAGTACATGATGTACCGTCCAAAATCGTCGATCTCCAGCTAGAATGAAACAGAAACCAGGAGATCCCCGGACAAGCACAGAAGACCCTACCTTCACTTGAGGGCAAGCTGGAATTAACGAAGGCAGAGTACCTTAAATGGTCCACACACGGATCAGACAAGGATTTCCCCGAACGTACACTAATATTCTGTACGTTGGGTTATATGCAAATGGCATAATAGATGTAAAACTGAGCGTAAACGTACAAGAATGTAAACAGTAAGCACACAAGAACAAACAAAAACTGTAACAAATTTTGGCCAAAATGCAGCAATAGTATTGCATAATAAAAATTACAATGCACCGGTCCGGTCTAGACACAGTTGTGGGTCTGACACAAGGCGGACGAAGAGCCTCGGTGATGCGAAGGGAAGAGGATATGCTGGTTTGGACTACAGGCACAGTGTGAAGGCTGTATGCTTAGCATGCAGGGTCGATGTCCAGCGTACAGGATTTTTTGCTCTAATTTGTTCAGCCTCTCTGGTTTCTTCTCCCCCGGTTTGCCCAAAATTACCCCCCTGATCTAGTGAAAAATTTGGGTTTTTATGAGATCTTGGGCATTAGATTCGGATCTAGAAGGAGATGAGTGGCTGTAAGGTGAGAAAAATTTAGATCGAGAGACCGATGGTGCGTTGATTGAGTGCATGATGTGTTACAACTGTATAGCGTGCTGCATGCCAGCGTACAGGATGCCAACGTACAGGATGTCAGCGTACAGCATGCCAGCATACATGCCAACGTACAGCATGTTAGCGTACAAAATGCCAGCATACAGCATGCCAACGTACAGGATGCTAGCGTACAGCATGCCAGTGTACAGCATGCTAGCGTACAGGATGCTAGCGTACAGCATACCAGCATACAGCATGCCAACGTATAGGATGCCAGCATACAGCATGCCAGCGTACAGCATGCCAGCGTACAGCATGCCAGCGTACAGCATGCCAGTGTATAGCATACCAGCATACAAAATGTCAGCGTACAGCATGCCAGCGTACAGCATGCCAGCGTACAGCATGCCAGCGTACACCAAAAATGTACCCCGCGTACACACATGAAAATGCTTCATTTTAAGGTTAAAACTTGATTTTCGGGTGCCTGTAATGATGCCCAATAGTTGCCCCACCTCCGGTATTAATTTTAGGTGAAAATCTCATTGTTTGGTGCCTGTTTTGGGCTATTATTGGTGGTGTACGCTGGGTTGCAAGCTGGGCGTGCAGAGTACATATGCTCAGCGTACAGGTCATGGAACTGCATCATTTTGAGGTTGAAACTTGATTTTCGGATGCCTGAGAGTTATTCGGGACCCTGGTGAAGGTCCTGGGGGGTCCAAGTGCTCAATTCTGGCATGTTTTAACTTATTTTTGGAGCCCAAAAGTTGCTGTACGCTGGGCATGTATAAGACAGCATACATGATGCATACTTAGTGAAAACCAAGTATTTTGAGCTCAAAATTTACCAGGTTTGATGCCATATGTCATTGTAGTCTTCTGTGAGTCCCAAGGAACTGTTTCTTGTTGAGTTTGACTCCGTTTGAAGCTGTCTGTGAGGCCCTCAAGCTTCAATCATGCTAGGGAGCATCATGACTTAGCTCGATTCTCGTTGGAGAAGTACTAAGCTCAGAATTTTTTGGTGTTTCATTGGCCCCTCTTTGTTGACGCTTGGAGGAATCAACCCGAGAAGCGTGGACAAAGAAGTACAAAACACCACAAGAAACTTAGTAGCATTGTCCTTCGACACTTGGCTAGATGTCATCGCACTGTGTTCAGTAGTACATGGGATTGGGGAAATGAAGTTTGTAGCTGGATAGGGAAATGAAAATTGTGGGGATTGGGACCTAATCAAGGGATTGTGCATGGTAAAGGGGATGCTCTGGTGTGTATACGGGTCATGCTGATCCTTTTCAATAGCCATTGTTTAGCAAACTCGGAATCAAGACATGAGATGTATGTCCTTTGGCGGAACAAGACTCTTGTTTAGTGTTTAAGAGGACTTATTGACCTTGTGATGGTGGGTTCCGTTCTCTGGAGGAACAGGCCCCTTGTTTGGTGTTAAAGAAAACCTGTTGGTGGAGAGCCAAAGCTATGCAATGAGATGTTACTTGAGCTTTTCAGACATGAGTATTTCTTTCCAAGACAACTGCCTTCCCGCCTGGGGCTTATGGGAAGTGCCAAGGGTCTTGTGGCTCATTTTGCTCTTTGCTCTTTGCTCTTTACTCTTTCTTTCTTTTTCTTTTTTGCTCTTTTTTATTTTTTTTGTTCTTTTTTATTTTTTTATTCATTTTTTTATCTCTTTGTTTTTTGGCAAGAGCTTTCTTTCAATTTTGCACTCATGTCCATGTGTCATATTGTGTGTTGCAATTGCTTGAGAGTGTCGCAACGTGTAACAATGTGCTCAAAGTTTTGAGGTGTATTGGGTGTATCTGGGAACTGTAACTGGGTAGGAAATGGAATAAGAGTGTTGGGGAAATGGAGAATGTATTGGGAACTGGGAATGTACTTTTGAAAAGATTGATTAACTTGGTTGCATGCATCAGAAATAATGATGCACCTTGTCACCGTGATGAATTGTATCCGTGTACGAGCACCACTAGGTGTCATCCTGCAAACACAACTCCAAGGAGACAACAAAACCACAAGTGAATGATTTAGCGAACACTTCAGGCATGAATGTGACTGATGAAAATGGAGGCACCATGTGAAACGTAAGGAAAACAAAATGAGCAGCAATAGTGTTGTCAGAGCCGGTGTGATGAATGATGCAACAGGCATTGATGAAGAAATGTCATGAATTATAGCAGTAGATGAATGTGCCAAAAATGATCTGGCCAGTTTATAGTCTTAGCGAACTGTCGTGGGTTAGTTTTACGTCATAACCCATTGGACGTTGTCAATTTATCGTTGTAGCAAATGGTATGATGCTAGTTTATAGTCGTGGCGGACTATGAAGAGGCAAGCTAGTTTATAGTCTTAGCGGACTCTGGTGAATGAGTGTGATAGTTTAGTGTCATGTCGGATAGAGCTTTGTGGTGTCGGTTTACCGTCATGATGCCAGGACATTCTGTGGTATCAGTTTTAAGTCATGATGTCAGGACTGCTCTGTGTGGATGCATGCATGTGCGCCTGTATGATCCTGTAAAACAAAAGCTACTAGAGAAAATAATATTAAATAGCAACTACAGAAAACATGAACTGAAATGCACCAATAAATAGAAAATAATGTGAAATGGTGGTAGTTTAAGGCCTTTTCAGGCCATGGTTTAGTTTAAGGCCTTTTCAGTCCATGAGAGAATGCGTAAGCTAATACAATACAAACTAAGGTGACGTATGCACAACGAACAAAGGTGAAGACTGGGTGGAGATCAGACGTGTCTTTGGCTATAGGGGAGTCTTGATTATGTGGTTGTTTCTTAGTCAGACATAGTCTAGGAGGCGTGCTAGTTTGCTCTAGGAGGCTTTCAGTTTTTACCCCTCATTTGGGCATTTTAGCTCTAGGTGTTGTGTTTGTTGTTGTGGGTGTTGCTTCAAGAGGCTCCTCTCTCAAGACCTGTGACATGTCTATGTTGTGGTCAGCTTGAAATGGAGTGTTGTCGCCATGTATAATGACTTGATGTCTCGGTGAGGAAACAGCTCGTTGTTGTGCTAGCCAAGGTCTACCAAGAATCATGTTGAAACTGGGCATCTCTTCTATGACAGTGAATTCTGCGCTGGTGGGGAATTGTTCTCCTACCACAAAGGCTAAGTTGATTGTGCCCTTAACTGTGACACATGATCCATTGAAATATTTTAAACATGTGGTTTCTGTTGGCATGATCTCATCCATCATGCCTAATTTATCGATGACGAAGTATAGAACTACGTTTGTTGCCGCACCGTCATCAACGTGCACTCTACGAATGGTACATTGCCCAACACGTACACTAATCGATAATGGAGCTGTTATGACTTCCCCTGATTCAGGTTACGTTTAACTGCATCATCACAAAAGGCTAAGGTGTTTGAACCAAATCCTTGTGGTGTGTGTTGTGAAATCGTTGCACAGATGGATTCCATGTTAGCAAGGATGTCCTCTGTAATAGGAATGGATGCTAACGTTTGCGCTAAGGCTTCGCAATGAGCCGATGATGTTATGACCAAATCGTATAAGCTCATGGTTGTGTTCTTATGTTTGAATGTTTGTTTCACTTGAGCCAATGTAGCTACAAATTCTATGTTGTCTACCGTTGTGTTGGTTGCCTCTATATGGGTTGAGGGCTTGGGCCTCGTTTGTTTGGGATGAGGGGTAGGGCCCCTAGTGTTCAGTTGTTGTATACTAGGTGTGTCCTTTGTTTCAGCTATGGGTGTTGTTCGTTGTTCGTTTGTCCTCTTCTACTGCCATTTGGTAGGCTTATCCGTGTTGTTGGCAAGGTTGACTCTTGAGGAAGGAGAGGTTGAGACGTTTCCTACAATTGGGCTCAGGGTAAGTGAGGGGCCATCACGTGGTGGCACTTTTATGACAAATGGGAGTTTAGAAGGTGTTGTTGTTATTTGACTAGCCTATTGTGGCACCTTGATAATGAAAGGTTTCTTTGCTATTTTCATTGGTGCAACATGCCAGTTTAACGTCTTACCGAACAACTGTCGTGGTACTTTAACCACAAAGGGTGTCTTCGGCACTTGGGATTGCATTGCATCTAGCCAGTTTAATGTCTTAGCAGACGTATGAGGTGGTGGTACCTTGACCACGAAAGGTGTCATCGGTGCTTTAGGTGGCACCTTGGTGATGATGGGAGGTCTCTTGCTCATAGAGGCAAAGGGGATCGTTGCCTTGTTGGGAGGCACACAGATCACAAAAGGTTTTCGCACAGGTTTAGGCTTACTATCTATGCCAATGGAGTTTATGACATAGGGGGCATCATCTGTGCTTGGTTGATTCAGGGTGTTGATGTTTAGTTGGCCCCGTTCTATCATTGCTTGTAGATCATCCTATAATGCATGACAGTTGTTGGTATTGTGATCAGACATCTGGTAGTAGTGACAGAATTGATCTAATTTGAAGTGTCGTGGGACTGGCGGCTCATTTGGTGCTGCTAAGATGGGGTTCCTCAGTAGCTCACAGTACCTATCACGTCTTCGACGGGCATTTTCCGCTACTTATTTGTATTGAATTTGCCCAGTTCTAAGGAGTTTCTCTAATAGTTTAGAGGGTCACATGGGTAGCGGCATATACTTAGAGCGATCCTTACACTAAAAGTTAGGCCTTGGGGTGGCCCTTGTTGTTGCATGTGGGTTGGTACTGGTGTTTGTTGTTTTTGTGCTTGTGGCTACAGTTTCCATTATTGTCTGTTGTTTGGCAACATGCTGGTTCTTGTAAGCCACATAGGTGGGGTCATTGCTGGTTTGTGCAGCTTGTTCAATGTTCTTGATCTATGTGAATGCTTGGCTCAATGTTTGAGTGCTTAGGTAGTACAGTTTTGACTTAATGAAGTCATTCATGGCTCCCTTCAGAATCGTAAGTAAATACTTTTCAGGGATGGGCTTATGAAGTTCGTTAAGGGCTGCACTCCATCATTGGATGAACTTTTGCATAGGCTCAAGTGGTGCTTGTTTCACCTATAGCAGAGTGTCTAGGGTTGCTTCAGGCTTCAGGTTGTACTTAAACCTGGTAACGAACTAATGTGACAGATTCTCAAGACAAGATATGGAGTTATGAGGTAAGGCTCGGTAGTAGTCCAAGGCTACACTCGTTAAGGACATAGCAAACACGTGCAAAATTGCGTGGGGCCAAGCTTGAAGCAATAGAGTTTCTGATCAAAACGTGACTAAGTGAGCATTTGGATCTCCCTTCCCATTGTATTTGGTCAGCTGTGGAAGTGTGATTCCCTTGGGCAAAGCTAACGGTGGCACTGAAGAGCTAATTGGATCATCGTGGTAGAAGTCTAGTACTTTAACTTGTTCAATGTTTGCCATTTTAAGGTGCTTTACCTCTTCAGCTAATGCTTGCATCATTTGTTTGGCTTCTACCCACTCTTGAGCGGCAGGTAGATTAGTTGATTGGGGAGATTATTGGGTTGTCATTTGTTGCTATGGAGCAATGTTCAGAGTTGTGGTTGTGGGGTGTGGCACGTTGAAGTGAGTGGGTTGTTGAACAAGGGGTATGGTTCCTTGCCTAGCCACAAACTATAAAGTGACACCCTAGATGTGCAGGGCCAATGTAGTGAAAGTGGCCCCATGTGTTTGCACGTGCGGTATGTACTCGGTGGAGATGGGTGTGGGTAATCTCTGTTGGGATACCGATGCTTGTGTGCTCATTGATACTCGGTGAGTGGCCATCTATCCCATGCGAGAATGGAGTGATGGGTTCACGTAGCCATGGAGACTGAGGGTGTGGTATAAATCCTCAGGTTCAGATTATGCCTCGAAGTCATCTACATCATGTTGGTTTTGGGGCTCCTCGGTGGATCGCCGTGTATTTTGGCCCCTTGCTAGAAGGAGTTGAGAGATGAATCAATGGTGAGGCTCAGAAAGGGGGATGATGTCATATACAGAGGGGGCGAATTCATGACCTCCCATGTATATGCGCTCGAAGTTTCGTTTTGCCTCCTATTCTGTGTGGTCAATAGGAAGGTTGGCCTAAATCTTCACACGGATCTAGTTATACCATTCTTCTGTGGGGACTATGAAGGCACATGCACTGGAGTTTTGGGATGATTCCATGGTGATGCGTGCTTAGGCAAGGTGATCCATGTTGATGGCAGTCAGTATTTAGACTGGCTTGATGTTCGGTGTAAATTACAGTGAATTCGGCTTTGAAATGGATGTGTTTTGTGTGTTTTTGTTGAAAAAACACTGTAACGGTACTGTAGCAGCGTGAACACTGTAGCAACATAAACCCTGTAGCAGCGTAAACACTGTAGCAACGTGAACACTGTAGCAGTGTAAACACTGTAGCAACATGAACACTGTAGCAACGTAAACCCTGTAGCAGCGTGAACACTACGTTTGAATAGGTAACGTGATGAGCATTTCGATTAAACAAAAAACTAGTTAGGCCCTCCTTCTAGCACCATTTTCTGTACTGTCCGAAGTTGTCAGTCTCCGGCTGGAATGAAACAGAAACTAGGAGATCCCTGAACAAGCACAGAAGACCCTACCTTCGCTTGAGGGAAAGTTGGAATTAACAAAGGTAGAGTACCTTGAATGGTCCGCACGTGGACCAGACAAGGATTTCCCCGAACATACACTAATATTCTATACGCTAGGTTATATGTAAACAGCGTAACAGATGTAAAACTGAGCATAAACATACAAGAATGTAAATAGTAAGCACACAAGAACAAATGAAAACTGTAACAAATCTTGGCCAAAAATGCAGCAATAGTATTGCATAATAAACATTACAATGCACCGGTCTAGATGCAATTGTGGGTCTGACACAAGGCGAACGAAGAGCCCCAGTGATGTGAAGGGAAGAGGGTATGTTGGTTTGGACTATAGGCATAGCATGAAGGCTGTATGCTTAGCATGCAGGGTTGAAGTCCAGTGTACAAGATTTTTTGCTCTAATTTGTTCAGCCTCTCTGGTTTCTTCTCCCCCAGTTTGCCCAAAATTACCCCCTGATCTAGTGAAAAGTTCAGGTTTTTATGAGATCTTGGGCATTAGATTCGGATCTGGAAGGAGATGAGTGGTTGTAAGGTGAGAAAAATTTGGATTGGGAGACCGGTGGTGCGTTGACCGAGTGCAGGATGTGTTACAACTGTACAGCGTGCTACATGCCAGCGTATAGGATGCCAATGTACAGGATGTCAACGTATAGCATGCAAGCGTACATGCCAGCATACAGCATGTTAGCGTACAGAATGTCAGCGTACAGCATGCCAACGTACAGCATGCCAGCATACAGGATGCTAGCGTACAGCATGCCAGTGTACAGCATGCTAGTGTATAAGATGCTAGCGTACAGCATACCAGCGTACAGCATGCCAGCGTACAGAATGCTAGCGTACAGAATGCCAGCGTACAGGATGTCAACATACAGGATGCCAGCATACAAGATGTCAGCATACAAGATGCCAGCGTATAGCATGCCAGCGTACAACATGCTAGCGTACAGCATGCCAGCGTACAAGATGCTAGCGTACAGCATGCCAGCGTACACAAAAAATGTACCCAGTGTACACACACGAAAATGCTTCATTTTAAGGTCAAAACTTGATTTTCAAGTGCCTGTGATGATGCCCAATAGTTGCCCCCCCTCCGAGAGTTAATTTCAGGTGAAAATATCATTGTTTGATGCCTATTTTTGGCTGTTTCTGGTGGTGTACGCTGGGTGTGCAGAGTACGTATGCTCAGCGTACAAGTCATGGAAGTGCATCATTTCGAGGTTGAAACTTGATTTTTGGGTGCCTAAGAGCTATTGGGGACCCTGGTGAAGGTCTTGGGGGGTCCAGGTGCTCAATTCTGGCATGTTTTAACTTATTTTTGGGGCCCAAAAGTTGTTGTACGCTGGGCTGTACGCTGGGCACGTATAAGCCAGCATACAGGATGCATACTTAGTGAAAACCAAGTATTTTTAGCTCAAAATTTACCAAGTTTGATGCCATATGTCATTGTAGTCTTTTGTGGGTCACAGGGAACCGTTTCTTGTTGATTTTGACTCCATTTGAAGCTGTCTGTGAGGCCCTCAAGCTTCAGTCATGCTGAGGAGCATCATGACTTAGCTCGATTCTTATTGGAGAAGTACTAAGCTCAGAATTTTGTGGTGTTTCACATGATGCAAAATTCAAGTGCTCAAACATGAGCATGGCACAAAAAGCAAGCTCTTTCAAAAAGATCGAGAAAAGAAAAATAAAAGAAAAGGAAAAGAGAAAAGAAAACAAAAACAAAGGAAAAGAAGAAACAAAGAAAAAGAAAAAGAACAAAAAGGTTAAAGAGCAAAATGCATGGAAAATGTCTTCATGACCCCATTGAAATCATAAATAAAATACTGTTGGCTATTCTCATACAAGCCCCAGGCGAGAAGTCAATTGTCTTGGAAAATAATTACACTCATGTCTCAAAGAGACCATGTTGTGCATCATCGCGTGGCTTTGGCTATTTACAACGGGCCCCGTAAACACCCCATAAGAGTTCCATTTCTCCAAAGAACACACCTCCTATGTCTTGGCTCCGATTCTACTGAACATCGGCTATTGACAAGGACCAAGGATGTAGCTCATTCGCATGAGAGCACTTCCTCTCCCACAATCCCGGTAGCAATCATAGCCCTTAACCTCCTGGCTTCCCTGGTTACAATCGATTCCCTTGCATCTTGAACCACATTCCCTCAATCCCATGTACTTTTGAAAATGGTGTGATAATGTCCAACCAAGGGTCGATGGATAATGTTTGGTATCTGGTTGTTTATGGTGTTTTGCACTTCTTTGTCGATGCCTCTTGGGTAGATTCCTCCAGATGTCAACAAAGAGGGGCTAATGAAACACCACTAATTTCAGCCTAATAATTTGAAACAAGAATGACTCAAGCCCTTTCGAGCTTTCGGGCGGCAAAATTTGGCTAAGGCATGGAAATCATGCTCAGCTAAATCAAGCTAGCTTGCTCATCCCGTCAAGTTGGAAGCTTTCCCACAGCATGACCAACTCTCGAAGTCTCAAAACTGAGCCAAAATGATCTGATCTACAATGTGCAAGTCATCCTCACAACACATCCTTGATAACTTCCAGTCCCAACTTCCAGAATGCCAGATTTTAGCTCAAAATTGCAAGTTTTTGCAAAGATTTCACAGGTCACGCTACATGTCACGCTACAGCATGACTGCAGCGTGACCTACTCAAAGTGGTTCCAAACAAGTCACATCCAGGCTCAAATTCCAGATTTCAGATCACTCTCAGGATCAACTATAGCCAGACAGTAGTTGCACTCAAAAATCACAAAATCACAATTTCAAATAAAATACATCATTTTCAAGTCATGTCACGCTGCATGTCACATTGTGGTCATGTTGTAGCATGACTCTAGCATGACCTACCATAAATAGCAGGAAACAAGGCACTTTCAGGCTCAATTCTTCAGTCATAGTCAAGCAATCCTTACACTCAGGAATCAAGCTTCAAAGTTAGAAATTTGGTGAAAAATTTGCAAGTCTTTGTTCACTAACGCTGAGGTCACACTGCAGCGTGAGTGTAGCGTGAGTGTCGCGTGCGCACGCTCAAGTCACGCTAAGATAAAATCAACTCACGCTGGAAATTCTTGTCAAGAAAAAACACTTCAAATAGCCATGAAACCACTCAAATCAACATCCTGTAGTAATCAAGTCAAAAATCTAAAAGTTTCAAGCAAGCCAGAGTTAATTTCTCTTGTTGTACATTGACATTTCATTGTAAATTTTCATCATTTATGACCTTGATAGGCTCTTACACTCCAAATTACATGTGCTTCCATGAGCATAAGCTAGCTTGGGCAAGTTGTCACACATTGTAAGCCAGCTTGGGCAAGTTGTCACATGTTGTAATATACAATGCACCTAGTCCAAAATGTAGCTTGCCGACACATCCAACTCATGCACAACTATCCACCGGACACGTGTCACTTGATCCGGTTTTCTCTCATCCCTCAGCCATTGATTCCATTCTTGAATTTAGCACCCAAGCCCAACCTAGCCCTATAAATACCCTGTCAATTCACGTAAACGTGGTTGGCAATTTTGGAGTTGGATGGCTTAGGAAACTCAGACCAGCAATCCTTGGGCACTCAGGCACACTTGAATCCTAGCATCTAAGTACTTCTGACACACATCACATCATCCTAGGACTTGGCGCTTGACCTGCCATCCACATGTGGAGCTACACTTTGACCAGTGCACATATTTTCTAAGAAATACAATACAGTTTGTTTTGCCAGCCATTTATTTTGTTTACTCTGTGCTTTACATTCAGTTTATGTTTGGTTTACGTTTTATTCACAATACAATTTCTACATACGTTTCTATTTACATTTTATGTGCACTGTTTATGTTTTAAGACATCAGTTACAATAACCCCAGTGCAAGCCATAGTTTACGCTCGGGGAATTCCTTGGTTGATTTGCGTGTAGACCATTTAAGGCACTCTGCCTTCGTTCCCTTTTCCAACTTGCCCTCAAGCGAAGGCAGGGTCAGCTGTGCCTGCCCGATGATCTTTTAGTGTTTATTTTCCCTTCCAGCCTTACACCGATGATTTAGGTTAGTACACCTCCTTAATCTAGTTAGTGATGGTATGTGTTAACATAACCATGTGTGTTGAGCTCTATTTTTTATTTGAAGGGAGCTTCGAAGCCTTATTTGATGGAGAAGCATTCAGAGGCTCAACTGCTTGTGGTTGTGAGAGCTTGTTTGGACTTTTGGTTCTAAAGAAACGTGTTGTCTTTGTGCAATTTTCAGAACTAGCAGTAGGTTGAAGGGTTACAGCTCTCGTAGCATTGCATTGCTGCAGTTGAGTGGGAAGTTTCCCTTGCATTGCTAGAGCAGGTGGTAATGGAGCTATCGGTGTGAGAGTTGTAGATGGATTTGGAGGATGGTATGCATGTGGTGTGTCTCTTCCAAGAGAAGGAGTTCTATAATACTCCTGAGCTTGGTAGTGACGTTGTGGAGTTACGTGACCAATAGAATCACATGAAGAGATTGGCTATTGCACATAATAGCCATATGGATCTGGTTGCTAGTAAGGGTATTGTTGCCTTGGCGGTGGCATCCCCCATGAATGTGGATATTTTCACTGCTTGCGTTGCTCGATAGGTTGTGGTGAAGTTCCACTTGGATAATACGTTAAAGGTTGGTGGAACTGCCTTGGGTTACCTTGGGGATAAGGTAATCATTAGGGTGTTTATCGTTTGTTAACTCGTGGGTTGAGTGCATACACCCTAGACTCTTATAGATGTGAGATTATTGGGCAACATCCCTTAGGATGGTCATACTGGCATATCTCACATCCACCATCATTATCCGTATCTGAATCCACAACCTCTTCGGTGATAGCCATTTTACCCTTACCTTTGTTACGTGCATGGTCCAACTCCCTCTTTTTCTTTTTATCATAGTCACTACCTCACTCCTTAGACTCCTCAACAATTTTGAGAATGGTTTCAAATCTACTATCTAAGGAGTTCCACATTTGATCTACCTTTGCTGACACTTCTATTGTTAATTTTTGGAGTGGCAAGGTTTTCCTATTCACCATCTCTTTGAGTGGTGACTCTTCCTCCTCCTCACAGAGTCTCACTCCCCTTTTTCAAAGGGAAGGATCATGATTGTACTCTTCCACACTTTCTCTCTTACATAGCTCTCCTTCTTCCTTAGCTACTTGCTCCAACAATCTATGAATCTGATGGGACCTAAGCTCTAATAATCTCTCTTGGGCATGCGTTCCAAGGGTTCTCCTGGTTTCATGCCTAAGTCCATCTACGAGATGGCGTAGTTGATCCTACTATGAGTAACCATGGCCTGAGCAATGATGTAACAATGCATCGTATCGGCCCATGGTAGCATCCAAGGGTTCATGAGTTTCCTGCTTCCATCCTTGGACTTTCTTTCATAGGTTGGACACCCAGGAGTATGTTTGATACTTATCATTAAACAATTCTAGCATCGTACTCCACCTTCGAATGGATTCTGGTTCTAAGAACCAGTACCAACTTTCCACTTCTTTTACTAGTGTCCTTGGAAACAACTTTAATTTTTTCCACTTGTTCTCAATATTCTGCAAGGCACATGCATCATGAAATGCCTGTAAATGGTTTTGAGAATCAGCATTGTATCCCCCCTCAAATCGTGGGATATTATTCATGTCTAACTCTTGATCCTACTATCTTTTTGGTGCCTTGTAGGAATTCTAATGGCCTTCGTAATTTCTAACATGCTTTGGGTTGCAAGTAGGGGTTATTCATGGTCATTTCTTTCATATCATCTATGATGTCTACGTGGTTCCCTACTTTCCCTTCTTCCATGCCTTGATTCTCTAGAGTGCCCTCGTCCTTGCTCTTAACTCTCTCGTTGAGGTTTCTCACTCTATTTATCCTTATCCTCACGGTTAGGTTCCTTATGACTATGTCCTGATATTGAAGGAGATGGTGAATGTGATGATGAAGGTGAAGAAGAAGGAGAACCATCACCATGATGATGTTTCCTACCTTCTCTTTGATGATCCCAACCTTGATCATGATGACGATCAGAATGCTCATCCTTATCATATGTTTGTGTTCCCTCGTTGAACACTTAGTGTTCGTGGGGATCAAAACCAGGATTGTGAATCATAGAGTGAAGGTTCTAATACACCACCTCCTCACCATCATTAGGAGGGGGAACATCATTTTGTGGGGAACCTATTGAAATAGGTTCACCACTCGTAATTTCACTTATGATGAGCGAAGCATTATGGAGGTCTTTGTCCTTCAACGATGTAAAGTATCTCTCCTGTTGCAAATCCCTTTGACGTTGCGCTTCTGTGGGATGGTAGTCCCTTGCATGGTGCTCGCATGCAACGTATTCTGCATATAATTGTGACATGCCTATTCATGCGAGACCACGAAGAAGCATGTTGGGGACTACTCGGTCTAGAGGTAACACTATGTTACCCTCCAAATATCTCCAACGTAGTTGCTCATCTTGATGGAGGATAAAGGTAAAGTTGGGTACATATTCATCATGATGAATATATACCACTTGGAACTGTTGAGGAACTGGCAGTTCTTGGTTATGTGTGTTGTGTCACTGACTATCTCTCGTGTGAGTCCTAGGTGGTGAAGTGCTTTTGTGCAAAGAAGAAGATATTTTTGTCTTGTTAGGTGTGCTATTACCGTTATCTTATTTTTCTTTTTCTTTTGATCAACCCTAAGGGTTCATTCTAGCTTCCCAA
This sequence comes from Gnetum montanum, assembly GCA_015680685.1. Classification (NCBI taxonomy): domain Eukaryota; kingdom Viridiplantae; phylum Streptophyta; class Gnetopsida; order Gnetales; family Gnetaceae; genus Gnetum; species Gnetum montanum. Next base: position 2,622,136 of record MNCI01026832.1, read on the forward strand.
CAATATGAATGGTCTCCTATGTTCTACATAGGACACAAACAACTAAGTCCCTAGCAATAGCACCAATGATGAGTGGTGAGGTACCCCTACACTCAACCATACAAATATGAGCATCTCACGCGTAATCCAGTCGAACTCCAAGGACTAAGTGCTTACGCATCTTAATGGAACACTTAAGTTTAATTAACCGTTGTCCTCCCAAACTTACTTTTATTGTCACAGTTGTATGGTTAAGTAAGTTTGAGGTATGTGATTTTTATAACTTTTATCCTTTTAACACCTATGCTAAGAGGGAAGGGTGAAGAGAACTAAATGACTAACCTTCATTAACTATTCACTAACTAAGTTCTAAGTGTCTTAGCATCAGTATCCATTCCCACTTGCCACACACACCCTAAACCAATCCAACTCTACTAGGATTACGAAACGCTATTCGTTACTGGGTTACCAAGTGTTACACACGTGCTCGAAGCAGTCGTACTGAGTGCACTTAACTTTTATTGTCACGATTGTATGGTTAAGTAAGTTTGAGGTATGTGATTTTTATAACTTTTATCCTTTTAACACCTATGCTAAGAGGGAAGGGTGAAGAGAACTAAATGACTAACTTTCATTAACTATTCACTAACTAAGTTCTAAGTTTCTTAGCATCAGTATCCATTCCCACTTTCCACACACACCCTAAACCAATGCAACGCTACTAGGATTACGAAACGCTATTCGTTACTGGGTTACCAAGTGTTACACACGTGCTTGAAGTGGTCATACTGAATGCACTTAACTAGGAGAGTCAAGGGTTGAGAGAGATTAATTATCTAGGAAGGCATTTAAATATTTAACAATAATTAAATCCTATTTAGCTTAGTCCATATGTTGCAAGGTTTATCAAAAAGTTCATCTTTATTTCCGTACACAAATGTGTGCTCAGGTACAATTTGCTCAAATAAATATCTGTTCACTTTAAGACTCCTAATGCGGGCACATGGAAATTATTCTAACTCTGAAATGGTAAAACTGCTATAGTTTGGCTAAGGGACTAACTCTAGATGTTTGAACAAGGGAAAGCCGCCTCTTATTTATAGACTTGGTAGTGGGCTGTGATATCACATACACGATATTGTAGGGGCTGACACGATATCGTCACTCATCAGCAGGGATCTTCATCCTTCAATTATTAATCCTCATCATGCTCAAACATTTAGTTATGGGGGATATCCCTCATTCTAGTAACAAGCAGGATTAATAAATATTTTTCATTTTCTTTAATTTTACAATTTTTTATTTTCCAGTTTTTCATTTTTCAATTTCTTGTTTTATCTTTTTATCTTTTTATAAGTAATCTCATCTATGAATAAAACACTCATGTGGCTCATTGGTTCAGGTGTGTTCTATGTTATCAAGTCTCGAGTGATCAATTATTTGGATAGTGATCTCATTACACCCACCCATCCACTCTACAAATAAGAGGTTCTGTTCGAGGGTATAGTGATATTCTTGCCATTCTTAAAACTTAAAATTAATTTTGTGTTCATTGTACCCAGAATGAAGAAGGATGGATCAAGAGGGAATGATTAGGGTGTGACATCAAGGGGACTTGCGAATTCTCTTTGGTGACATCTATGAGAGTTATCACGCAATGTGGTTGTACTAAGATCTTTGTAGATCTAATGCAAAGTGGGAGTAAGAGTAATCAAAAGAAACTCAAAAAATCTAATGTTGTTCTAGGGGGTCCCACTAGAAAGACATGCACCCATGCCTGAAGGTTGGTGGATTCTCTAGATTCAGCAATCAAAAAAAAAAACAAAACAAAGAAAGTACCACAAAGGAAAAATCACTCCTCCCTTGAACAAAATGCCAAGTGATCGTATGCCTTGTTGTTCTCGTACTCTCATAGTCACTCATCATGGGATGAAACAATGTGGTGTCACTAATCAGAGGAATGGACTTGGTCCTGATATTGGAACGACTGGTTAATGACACATTAAGCATGCTTTACACGTAGGATTCAGTATGCCCTGGGTCAATTACCTCGTGTCCCAATCTCTACAATCCCTTCTATACCCCATCTCATCTCATTGTTCATGTAATTATAGCTCGTGTCTCGTATAGCGTAGAATTCTTACCTCATTCCAGTGATAATTATATGTGTGTGTTTTGTGGGACTAGTGTGGATTACATAATTATGCAAGGGCATTATAGGTTGGAACTTGCTTTAGGGAGGACCCACTTGCGTGATTTTCAATGATATTCTTTCCCTTATTACTATCCCTCCAATTCAAACGTTCCTATGAACCATCACATAGCCTTTTTCTCTCCCTTATCATCCAAGGTCCTTATTGATTAATTCCACACCATCATAATTATTCATGCCTTTAGAACTAGTTGAATTACCCTAGAACCCTTTAACACTTGTTCACATGTCCTTAGTTTACATCATTAACTTCAAAAAATCTTAAAAATTTGGTATATTCCATAGTGCCTTAACATCGATAGGCCGCGATATCGCGTCTGCGATATCACGTACGTGATATCGCGTCCCACAAATATATATATATATGTGACCCCCTATGCTACTTAACATCATTTTCAACTATTCACGTGGGGGAAGTCTTTCAAATTTCTCTCTATGACTTGCGATTACACGTCCTTTGCTTTCATATCCATACCTCACTCGCTGGTCCTCCGATTTTCATTCCATTTGAACCTACTTGAACCCAAAGTGTTCAGCTTAGTCGTGGGGGAGGGGCACACACCTAATCATGCATAATGTTTTTGAAATTCATCATTGCCCGAAGGACATTAGCAAGGGTAATTAGTTCTAAAATTAAGAATAAATGTGTCAAAAACAATTTCATCTCCTTAGTTATACTAGGAAACTAGATTTGGGAAACCACCTAAGCAAAGAGGATTCAATATTATAATCTTTCGAGGACATTTTAATTAACATCACATAGAGATAAAGCAAATCCATTAAGGCAAGTAGTAAGGTATAACCTAACTTTAGTAACAACCTTACTAACAATTGGCCCCATGTGATTGCAGATGGTCCCGAAACGTGGACAACAGGAAGGTCCTACTCAAGGTGGGATCACATGACCCAGGAGAGGTGAAGGACAAGTTCCAGCCAAACAGCATGTAGAGCAAGAGGAACAATCATTTAGTATCCACCAAAAGGACCCTGCTACTATACAATCAAGGTAGGTAGAAGGAGGAGCTGTTGTAGCGTCTGAAGAGGGACAACATCTCATGTTGCCTGAGGATTGTGTTCAGGCCATCCATGAAAGGTCCATATTCACTATAGTGATTGTGGAATTAAACTTTGGATCTTTCATAGAATTTTCTTGGAAAGCTGTTAGGGATCACCTCAAAGGGTCCCCATTATGGCCTATCCTCTTTGAAAGTGATGCCTGGTACTTAGGGGAAAAGTACCAATTTTGGCACAACAAAAAATAAGGCACCACGGTTAACATTTGTGGTATGACTGTTGATTTCTCTTTTCAAGCCATTTTGGAAGTATTAAACCTCCTAAATATAGGGCCAAAGGTTACTCAGTTGTCTACCCGCTCAAACCCTAATGCGTGACGAGTTTGGTTAGGAAGGGCATATGGCAAGGAAGATAAGACGTTTGGGGAGTTAACGATGGAAGAGAGGATCTATTTCAAAATAGGGACTTATCACATCTTCCCCACAAAAGGCTTAAAAATAATTTTAACATATGCAGCAAGAGGATGTGCAGTGTTGATGGGAAAGGTTAATGCTAAGCTACCTCATTTATATTTTACAGAGATCCTAAGGTGGTTTGAAGAACAGAAGACAGGGAAGCTTGTGTTGTCCTTCCCTTATCTTATCATGAGGCTGTGCAAAGATGCTGGTATCAGAGGATACACCAATGATGTCCTCTAAAAAGCCCAAAATGTTTTGTATGCCAAACTGCTAAAGCCACCAACCGCAAGGAAAATCACTGGTGAGACGTTCGGGCCGGAACAAGAAAAAGAACAGATGACAGGGCCAACTGCAACTCAACTTGCAGGACCCAGCCAACTTCCAAGAATAGGACCTAGCCAACAACAAGAAGCAGGACCTAGCACGGGCTAGCAGGATCAACCACCGCCATCGTCGCAAGATTACAAACCATCGATGAGCCATCTCAGGGCCATCGCTGAGATGGTCAGTTGGGGAAGTCGTGATGATGCAAATCTCTTCCATGTCATCGATGATGCTTTACAGCCTATAGTTTCTATAGATCACGTGTGAGGTGAAGTGTCCATCTAGACAGGAGGAGGAGAGAGCATTTGGTCATAACAAATCTCAAGGAACGCTGCATCCTTTCAGGTGCAATTAGAAACTGGTGAAGGGGTCACGATGGTGGTTATGCAACACCAGGATGTAGTAGGAGCCACAAAAGTGGTCACAGACCACATCAAAGAATCATTCAATGTGCCTGTTATGCCACCGATAGATCTCATAGGAGCACGGGATGCTCAAACTCTAGCCGGTACCTCAATGACTCCTACAGAACATGAGCATGTACTTGACCAATTGCTACAAATGAGATAGGTAATGATGTCCTTGTTTGACATCTCACAAGATGTTACAGCAATCTAATCAGACCTCATTTCCACCAAAGGGAAGCTGGTCTTGATAAAGATAAGGGCAAAGCATGTTGAGATAGAAGTGAAAAGGTTACAAGAAAGGCTCATGACCCTATAAGCAGCATAGCGGGATCCTTCTCAATTCATTCCTATAGACCAACTGGACACTTTCAGAACCAAGAAACTTACCAAACTGTTGACAGAGAATAAAAGGGTGGTGGAAGAAAAAGAGAAGCCTTTTTGGGATGCCTCTACAGCACAAGCACAAACTTACGCGCACACCAAGGCACTCAAAGCCTTACAAGAGAAAAACAAGCAACTTGTTGCTGATAACCTTCAGTTGAGCTCTATGGAGAAATAAAAGAATGTTCTTGAAGAAAATTTTCAATAGTTGTAAGAACAACTAATCAAGGTCAACCATGACATGAATTGTTTAGCTAGGGAAAATCGAACCCTCTTGATGGAGGAGGTATGTATCATCCATTAGAAGACGGCCATTGAAATAAGCACATAGCAGAATGAGGCTAAACGGCATGAGAAACTAAAGGAGCATTTCCGGGACCAGGTGGGGATGTATAAACAAATCATTGAGAAGGAGATCCATATGGCCAAGGCCCACATCAATGCTCTCAATGCTCAACACACTGACTGGTGGGCCATATTGGAAACTTATGCATTTGCCCACCAGGCGAAAGTTAAAAACCAAGACCTACAGATCCAGGGCCTTACAGAGTACATGGAGTTGGCAAACCTACAGTATGCCAACCTTGCCATGTTAACAACAGGGCACCCAAGAATAGAGCTCGAGCAATAGGTAGCCACCACCTATGTCAAATATGAAAAAGAATTTGCATAATGCAAGAAATTATTACAAAAATTGGAGGTTTCAAATTCTGAACTCGAGGTGGTTAAAGCAAGCTACTATGAGCAAAAGGGTATCCCAATAGACTTGGCTCAACAACTTGCAGATTTTCAAGAATATAGAGACAAAGCCAAAGCTTACGAGGAGGAACGGTGGGTGTTTGCAGCCTGCTATGTCAAAGCAAATAAAATGTTTCTGCAACTACCATGCCCATGGGTGGTGCTGATGCCCGACACAGGATCCCCGAACTGAAGAGGAGAAACTCCAGGCCATACTTCAACACCATCAAGTCCCAAGACCTAGAGCACAAGATAAGGGAAAGGCACCCATGGAGGAGCCACCGCCACTAAGAACTACATGAGTTCCACCAATTTTGTAGCTATAGGATTTTTTTTTTTGCATCTTCTGTGTTATGTCTCAATTTTGTTCTGATTCCACACTACGACATGAATCCATTATCGTTAGTTAATAATCCCATACTTATCCACTGTGTAATCAATAGGGCTTGTTCTCACCTTAACTCGACGACGAGTTTTCATTCAGTCATGGGGGTATGATGAGTCATGAATTATTGGCTGTGATATCGTGTCAATGATATCGTGTACGTGATATCACAGCCTAGACGTGATATCGCGTATGCGATATCGCAGCCTATTTCCTCATTTATAAATAAGAGGTAGGCAAATCTAGTAGGCAATTTTTGAGGTTTTTTTTTGGAAGTCTTAAAGTTTTAAGTTTTTAGTTTTTAGTAGTTTCCTCTCAACCCTTTTCTCCCAATGCATGCCCGTAGTGTGGTCATTGTAATTGTACAACATCCTTATTCGAGTGTGACATACTTGGACACACACATGACTAGCAATAAATATTGAGATTACTTCATCATTGCAACATCCACTTAACTTAAATATTTAATTGTTATTGTTATTTATTACTTTCTTAGTTAATATCTCTTTACCCTTATCTCCTAGTAACACAGAATGAGTACGAATTAATCACGAGTGTTTAAGTGTGACTACTTGGTAACCCAGTAGCATACCTAGGCCATATGCTTGGTAATGCCAATGGTAGTCATGCACGAGGTCCAAGATGTGTACGGATGATTAAGGAATGGATGCTCATTGCACTTAGGCTAGTTTAGATTCTCTCTCACACTCTCTCTCCTAGTTTAGTTTATGTTATTTACCATCATACCCAGGAGTAGCATTAGTGTAGGAACACATCATACACCTCACTCTAGACTAAACCATACGTGACAAAGCTAATACTAGTTCAAGTGGGAAGACAACGAACTATGATCTATGAGTAACTATCTGGATACCACAACTAGTTCATCTGCGGAGTTCGACCGGATCGTGCATGAAATGCTCATATTCATATGGTTGAGTGTAGGGGTACCTCACCACTCATCAATAGTGATTGTTTATAATCTAACTAATCTAGATAACTAGCACCATCCTTAGCAATGATGCCAATGATGAGTAGCAGATACCCCCTACGCCCAACCATATGAATCACAAGCATTCATGTACGTTCTAATTGAATTCCATGGATGGGACTAGTTGTGATATCTAGATTATTAAGCATTGATCACAGGACATTGACTTCCCACTTGGACTAGTGGTAGCCTTGTCACATATGATTTAGTCCAAAGTGAGGCATATGATAATTGATGTTGTTTGGCCTTTAATACTCCTAGTTGTGAACATGATGAAAGTTAAGAATAAAAATCTAAATCTAAGTAATGGTGGTAATGTAAATCTACTCTAGCCTATAGCGATGAGCATCCAGTCCTCGCTTACTATACATGTCTTAGGCTCATGTAACTATTACTGGGATTACCAAGCGTTATGCTACTAGGCGAACCAAGTAATAACACTACTGGGATTACCAAACAATTACACTTAAATGCTCAAAATCGATCGTACTCATTCTTCTTTACTAATGAACAAGTAAAGTAAAATACTTAGAAACGTAAATGATCATCTAGAAAGCAATAAAATCTATGCTAATTAAAACAATAAAAACTAGTGGATGCTACAATGATGAAAAGCAATCTCAATCTTTATTTTTGGACATGAACTATGCCCAAGTACACTTCACTCGAATAAATATTTTGTACAACTACTCAACACCACACTGTGAGCATTTACTCTATCACTAAAAATATGAAATGAAACTACAAGAATCTACCTAAAGATGGAATGAAATTTATTTGGATCATGCATCCAAGTGTTGTGTTTATATGCAAGCATGCATCTCGTGATATTGGATATTTGATGATGTAGCTTGTGCTACAATATCATATATGCGATATCATAGTGGACCAAAATTTGATTTTTTTCAAATAGATGCAACATAGCATCTGCAACATTGCAAATGCAATGTAACATTTACGACATAGCAACCAACTAAGATGCACTAATAAGGATGCTACAACACATATGCGATGTAGCATCTATCACATAGCATCTATAATATCTTAGCCAACTAATGATTCATCACATGTACTATAAATTTCTTTTCTTATTCTCTTACCCTCTCCTCAACTATTCCCTTTCCTCTTTATATTCAACATTATTAAAGCTAAATGAGTGCATCTACCCTACTATAGTGAGGGATTCCTTACTGTAGAGTGATGTAAGAAGTGTGAATGTTCATATGAGTAAGTTAAGAAAGAGATCAATTTTAGGAATTTAACCATGACACAACACTTCATTGTTAATGTATTGGTGATATCTGTAACATGATTTTTCCCTACTTTTATTACTTTCTATTTTTGTTTTTCATCTATCTCTCCATCTATTTATATTTCTTTCTCCTCTCAAGATTTACATTGATGAGGTCAAATAAGTGTCTTTACTTTACTTCAATGAGGATGTAATTAAGAGAATTGAAAGGGTTAGGGAGTTCTTTGTTTACATTTTTGTGTGCTTCTTAGGATTTAGTCATGCCTTACTTCTATGATGTAGTACCCTACCATAGGTTTATCAATGATATCTCATACATTCTCCCCTACTATCTTGCTTCATTTAAACCCTCTTACAAGTACTTATTATATCTACAACATCTTAACATCAATAACAGCTTTTGTTTTTTTTTTAATGAATTCCACTTTAGCTTTTTAGTAGTATCCATCAAGAGGAGGCAATGTTATACCTACTTTTTCTTTTTCTACATAAGTCAAAGTTTCGAGCACATTAACCTCAATAACTCAAGTCTCCTGAAAAGGCTCCAATTTCAATGTCTTGTGTGATTGGTAGTGTTGTTTATGGTCATCATCTCCAAAGTCCCAAGTTTGACATTCCACATCATTCATGATACTATTTTTTATTTCTTGTCTTCAAGGTTTATTTTTGACATCCATCATTATCTCCTGCATCAATCCTAACTTGCAATTTTAGCATCAATTTTGTTCTCAACATCTAGCATCATTCTATCCTTTAGCATCTAACGTCACTTTTCTACATCAACTACATTTAGACATCTACTATAGCTACACACATCATTTCTCCTATTCAAAAGATTCTAAAAATTTCTTTAGGCCCCAATGCATCATTTCTTCAGTGTCTAAGAGGCATTTCTAGCCTATAAAAAGGAGCATACCCTTAGATAAGAAGGGTTAGACATCAATTGAACATTTTTTGAGAGAAAGAACTTAAAAAACAACTAGTTTATAGCAATTACTTTTGCAAGCATTAGAATGCCTAAGTGCTTTCAACCATCTCAAAACTTTGGCATATTATATCCCTATCATGTTGTCCTTCTAATTTACGATGACTTTGATCAAATCTAGATCCACACATTGATTCAATTTAGCCTCTTTCCTAGTTTTGTCAATTCTTCATTTGCAATAGTTTATGTTTTTTAGCTGAAATCTTTATCAAGAACTTGCATCAGAAAGAAACTAGGATGATATAGCTGCTCATTAATCACCTTTGATCCCTTGGTTATATCTCCAAGGTTATCGTTACTTCTTCCAAATTCTTTTCCTAGTTATTTGTTTTATTTTCTTTGAATCTTATAATTATTCAATGTTGTGAGGTTATTTGCCTACCTTCATTTTTCTTGATCTAGGAGAAAAAGTTGCCTTTCATGTTTTAGATCTAGTTTTATTTTGCCAAGGCTTTTCTTTTCCCTGGATTTGCACAATCGACTCTTTTTCAAGGTTTTCACCTTATATATGGTAGAAATATCATGTTGATGTACACATTGTTTCATCATGCTATATTACTCTAGTCTAATCACTATTCCATGCAATCTAATCACTCAAATTTATCTTGTATTTGACAAAAAAGATGACTTAAATTGTTAGTTTTTTTAATGATCTATAAGTTCCCATTTGATTTCGAGAATACATCTTCAAATCATTTGGTGACCACATAATGCTTGGCTCATTTCATGCAAGGTTGCTCTAAATTCGATTATGATGATTCTCACCACAATAACTCTAATACCAATTATGTCATCCCATTTTCAAATGCCATGAGAAATGTCAAATATACTTTATATTCAACATTATAGGTATTAAACATGATAAGGAAAATACATAAGGAAGTGTAAAGGAACTTTATTAATAGTGAAATTGGAATTGATTAAATATACTTGGTTCATGGTTTGGGAAGAGCATAAAAACTTCCTTGGTATGTATTTAATGCAACACTACTAGCACATGCATATTTGATGACCATCATCTATCATGCTTATATGTCCTTGGGTCCCACCCTTACCTGCCAACAAGTTGGCCAGTTGGAAAGTAAGGGTGAGACTTAGGAACACATATTCAAATAATGTGAAAAATGAATTTGATCATAGCTAAGGTGAGTAGAACAGTGTTATGAGCTTAAAATAATAAAATAGAGGTTGCAAGTTTAAGCTTCAAACTTCCAAAGTTCAAGTATTTTGATTTTTCAGCTTTTGGTTTCTATAGAAAGAGTTAGAATTTTTTTCCACAAATTTTTCCATTATGCATTAGCAATAGCAATAAACATGTACTAAGGAAGTTTGTATGTTCTTCCCATGATTTGAGGGTTCATGGGATTATCTTCCTTCAACATCTATCTCTTAAAGGCAATCCAACACTACCACCATGATAAGATGTAGAGCTAGCCATGAGTGATGACTAGGTCCCTTATCTTGCTTCATCCTCCTTTTATTACTTGTCATTATTGGCTTCACTAAGGGTTTTTTTAATAATAATTACAACTCATCACTACAAAATAGGAATGGAGATGTGATATTAAATATTAAAAATGATATAATGCTGTGGTGATTTAATTAATTGATTATTAATAGCCAAACTTGAAAACATACTCAAACTATCATAACTACATAAAAGCAAATCAATCCATGAATATCTTTGAAAGCTTTCAAAAGTATGTAGTATAAAATGATGATACCATTGTTTTTGGATAAAAATTAAACATATGTGATAAAAGGTGGTAAATGAAATTTTCTATTATTATATAAATGTAGTATGAAATATAATGCATTATGGTAATAATTCTAAGAATGTTTAATAGATGAAAACTCAACTATTGTAGCATAGATCATATTATGAGGTGTGGTTTATATTATAGGAATAATTACAAGTTTTGATGAAATGTTGGCTTCCTTCCATTAACATCAATTGAATCAAATTGAAAACTCAACTTGATAATGGTGACCACAATCATTTAGAGGTACCTTATGAGAAAAATGAGAAACTGGTTTAACTTATGGCAATCTGTGATGACTATTAAGCATTGAAAAGCTATTTATCTACATTGTCTATTATGTTACTAGGAATTTTTCACAATGGCTTGGAAGTACTAAGAGGCTAGTTATCTACATTGATTGTCATATCACTATTAAGTACTGAGAGACTACTTATTCACAATGCCTTTCATGTTACCCAAACTTATTCGTGATGGCTTGTAAGTACCAAGAGACTAGTTATCCATGTTGGGTTTCATGTTATTGAGGTTGGGTCAAGCTCTTTGGAATGCCAAGTTGCTTGATGAACAATTTAGTAACAAATGATTCAAGTGGTAGATTGTAGGCTTGTTGTAGAGTGGTGTTGTAGTCCAGAGTAATTATCCAAATAGAGAAAAACTCTAGAGGTGAAATAACCAAGATTGGAAATTTAGACCCAAGGCATGACCTTTGATCTCTTAGGATAGTACCATCTTTATGATATTCTTAGTATCTAATTGGAAAACTTGGACATAGTAGTTTGGTTGACAATCACTCAATGATAGTTAAAAATTAAAGTATGAGTAATGGTAATTCTACTTGAAGATGCTCTCACTCTTTCTTGCTTATATCCTATGCAAATAAAGCAAGTATTGGTAATTTCAAAAATAAAGACAAATCAGATCAAACTAGAATAATGGCTAGGTTGAAATTTCATGTGTAAAGTTCTTGATGTATAAGGTAGACCTTCCTAAAGATGTGTTGTAATTGCATCTAGGTATATTTTCTTTTCTTTTTCTTTTTTTTTGGCTGAGAGGCCAATACGTTTGGTGATGGGGGAAGGGAGGAGTGTATTTTGTCACCCTCCATGTCACGTGCCACATAAGATCCCACGATGGAGAAAAACGCGATAAAATAATGTACAGTCATTTTGATTTTAGTTTTTAATATGAATATTAATTCTCAATGNTACCAATATAAGCTAACAAATTAAGGTGCACGGGAAAAGATAATTTTGTATCACGAGTTGTCAAACTCCAACAACAATGCAATATCTTAGCATAATTCATGGGAAAGGACCTACAATTCAGAAATTGCAAGATTTAATCAATGAGTTACCCTCGTATTGTTGTTGAGATGGATCTTCATAGTGTCTACCAAATGATACTTAGGATACAAGGAGGAGTTGGTAGCCTCAACCCAGGATTAACTATCCATATCTGTTTAAAAACAAATTAATGACCTTTATTTTTTAATTTTTTTAATTTTTTAAATCCAGAGATCTATGCCTTCACAGGGCCCACTTGTACAAGTTCCATTGCTTTCAGCATCAACCGCTAAAGCAGCTTTTAATAAACCAACAACCGTATTCAGATTCAGATTCTCTGCGGAAACAGACTCTGGCTGCATTCTGGACCTCGTATCTGCTTAGAGTCTCACCTTAGTCCACTTCATTGCACATGCAAAGCTTTGCTGCAATTGCTTTGCTTATCCTTCAAAAATTGAGAACAATCCAACCAAATGCAAGTCTGCAACCTTCCTCGTCAGTCATCCATTTCTCATTCCAAATGAATCACAAAGCCAGCTTGGCTACGTTAGCCTCACAGTTACATACACGTGGCATCCATTGAATTGGCCATGGATGTAGCCTTATCAATAATCAAGTGCTTGAAAATCACTGCTAAAATTTACAGCTGCAGCCTGCAATAAGAAACTCTGGCTGTGTGCGGGAGAAATTCGTTCCATGGCTATTATTGCATGTAGTTTTGTATCATCATATGTGAGGCTGTTAGTAGGTTCTGAGACACAAATATCATAAATTCATAATTGCTCACTTTTAATGTGGGCAGTAAATTTTGCTTTAAAGTTGAGGGAAATATTATCACATTTGGCTCCTATTTATATGTATGTGGTAGGGTTTATACATAATAAATATTTACAAATTCAAGGCATCCCTATTTCATCTTAACAGATATGTTTATAGCCATATTTTCTTCATTTGTATTTTAGAAGATAATTTGGGTTAAGTTATATAATTTTGTGATAATAGACACGAGTATTTGTATCTATTAAACATTACTAAAATTAGTAATGGACAATAAGAGTCATTAGATAAATCATTAAAGCAAAGATAAAACTTATTATTTATCCTTTGGCTTGTTCAACATAATGTCTTAGAGTAATCTGGTGATTTACAATGAAGTGATGCTACCTAAAACCTGCCTCAGAAAGTGCCCTAACATTCTTTGTATAACACCCGTGTTCCTAGAACCCTTAACCTTGGTGTGTATACGTAGCATGAGTTGTGTGTGTAAATTGATTCATGTATAGTGGTTTGTGCCTTTGTACTAATGCTCTATTACTTGTTACAATTTTCTTTAATGTGGTTTTTAATAGCATGTTATGGTGTTTTTGTATGACGATGATTTATAAGAATGATGCAAGTTTTATATTATATGATTTATGTGATACATTGAATACACCTTAGATTTATCATTTAAGCCTCATATGTGCACTAATTCTATTGGATTTTGTCGCTAGGTACCATGATGGATTGTAGTGCTTATGTGTAAACTTCTATGTTATATTGTTAAGCATGACCTTTGGAATTGGTTAGAGATTTTTGGGACATTGAATTTCATTTAACTAGAATAAGGCTACTTTTTATTTTAAAAGTGAATATTAATTTAGAAAAGCATGGGTAACATTGGGTTTATAAATAAAAGAATGAGATAGGATGCTTTATGAAAATGATACAATACAATTACTTGGTGGAAGTGCTAGTTAATTTGGAAATAGCAAATTTCCTAATAGTATGGATCTTGGCCTGGTAACCTCAGGTCACAAGTTTGATTTTCCTAGGTAGCACTAAGTTCTAAACTTCTATAGATCTTGGGGTGTACTTATGTTTCACTTATTTCAGGTTCCAACACACCTTGGAAATGGCAACTTTGGAATTTAATTTGGTATGCCTTGAATTTGGGGTTTAATCGGGGATTTTCCACAAATTGGAGATTTTTGGTCATTTACTTTCTCATGAGGATCTTTGAAGCAGCACTTAGAAGTTTTGTTAGTTACCACAACTTAGGTCATGGATCTTTTCTTAGTGATTGGTATGATTTCTTTTTGGTATTGTTGCCCTTTTCTTGGATATAAGAGGTGCTTCCATGAGGGTTTCAATCATAGATTCAATGATAGTTTTCATAGTAAGGATTTGTCATAGTTTTTTCTATTTCTTGATTTGGGTGCAAAAGAATGGTACATGTACATCTCTAGTGTTTGCAAAATTGATTGGATGCTTTCTAGTTCAATTTCTATGTAATTTGATTAGTCAGGGTTTGAGATTTCAAGTTTTGATTCAAGCTTGTTGGATGAGATTTTTCATCAATCTTGAATTATTTGAGGTTTTATAATTACATAGTGATGAGTGGCGAGGTACCCCTACACTCCACCATACGAATACGAGCGTACACGCGCGATCCGGTCGAACTCCGCAAACTAAATGCCTTAACGCCACAAGAAACACTTGGGGTTAATTGTTCGTTGTCTTCCCAGGC
>MNCI01026832.1:2643174-2671640 GCA_015680685.1 Gnetum montanum
GTAATTGAGTCGTACTCATGCATTGTGTCAAGCAGCCGATTCCTTGACTAGCCGTACACGTCCGTAGACGCTCGTAATCAAGTCGTACTTGAACGCACTAGGAAAGCAGTAAATGAAAGCAATAAATGAAACCATGTACTGCAAGGTTTATCCAATCAAGTTCGTCTTTATTGCCGTACACAACTTGGGTTCAGGTTTACAAGTTGCTTGAATAAAGAGCCGTTCACTCTAGGACTCCTACTGCAGGCACATGGGGAAAAATTCTAACTCTGGAGTGATCAATCTGCCAGAGCTTCGCTACACTAGCCAGGATTGGGAAATGAGGGGAGTGCCGCCTCTTATTTATAGATATGGTGGCGGGACGCGATATTGCGTACACGATATCGCAGGAGAAGACGCGATATCATGGCCTAGTGCAAGTCACATCTCATCACATAGCATGTATTATGTTAAATCTAGGTTTTACATGCCTTTACCCCTTATTTTTCTTAGTCTTCAAAGTCTTAGTTTTGATTTCTAGTGTAGCAAAATTACGGATGAAATTTGTAGATATGTTAGAAACAAAATTACGGATCAGATTTGCAGATATGTTGAGACAACCTAATCATTTAGTTGACTCGATGTATGGACATTTTCCTTAGTCTTCAAAGTCTTAGTTTCAATTTTCAGGTTTCTATTGCAGCAAAATTACATATTAGATTTACAGAAACGTTGGGACAACCTGATCATCCACTTGACTCTATGTATGAACAGGATGTTGGGTGAAAAATTTCATGTGTCGGACTAATTCTAGATCCAATTGTTCAAATTTACACAGTTGACTGAATTGATAATTCATGAAGCAAGGTTTTACCTTGGGCTAGGGGTCTAGATGGTAATGTTGATTGCATTGAAAAGTGCTAAAAAGATGTTTTATCTTGGATGGGTTGAACGAACCCTAAGGGCAATCAAATGGAGAAGTCGAAGGATAGAAAAGTGATGTGGAAACTTGGAATCTTGCTAGATAGTTTAATGCAAATTGAACTTGGAATTTTGAAATTGATATAGAACATTATGAAATCTTGAATTATTAAATAATTTATATTTAGATATGTTGTTTTATGCATTTTGGATCTTGTTGGTTAGTTTCCACCATTGTTGTTTTGAAAATTCGTGTGCTTGATGTGATTTAGTATGTATTGCTTGTATGCTTAATTGATTCATGTGAGATGTGATTTTTATGACAATGATGATGTGGAATAGCTGCCTAGATTAGTGCAAGCTTAGCCTCAAAAGCCTTGATGGCATAGTGAGACCTAGACTAGTGAGGGCAATAGTCTTGAAGGTTGGATGGAATGATTATTTCTACTTATACTAGTAAGGGTAAGGGTCGTATAGTCCTAATGGCATATTATGTGCTCTTGAATTGGCCTAGACTAGTGAAGGAATAGTTCCAATAATCTTGATGGTGCTGTGGTATAGATATAATTGCCTATACTAATTAGGGCATAAAGAGGGCTCCAAAAGGTTTGATGGTGAATTATGATGAGTTGGCTATGATTTGTGACTTTGTTTCACTATGTATGCATTTGGGTTTGGTTTTAGTCGTAAGATAAGTATGTAACATTTTTGGCTTGGGTTTGTAATGCTTCATGGCATGTATGATGATGATTGTATTGCTTAGATGTAGATGCTAACATGTTTTGCAAGATAATATGCCCTTTGTGTCACAACCCAACTTCATGGTGCTTGACTCCATATTGGTTAAGTATTGTCAATGGCTTATCCTAGTGGTAAGACTTAGGTTCTATCTTGGTGGGCGCTGCTAAGTTATAAAGTTCTAATAGACTATATGTTCCAATACTTATTCACGATGGCTTACAAGTACTAGAAGGCATAGTGGTTTAGTTGATAATCATTCAATGATACTTGGATATTCAAGTATGGCATAGGAATAATTAATAATAATGCTCCATGATAAATTATGTGTTATTAACCTTTGCATTACACCTTGGTCCCATCAATTCTTCATCTCATTCTTGGAGGCTATTGAGTTATGGTCATTCTACTTGAAGGAATTTTGACTCTTTCCTATATATGTTCTATGCAAAAAAAAAAAAAAGAAGCAAGTGTTGGTAATTTCGAAAACAAGGGTAAATCAGATCAAAGATGTTGGAGTAATGGATAGGTTGGAAATCTGATTATAATTATGTCATGTATAAAGTTCCTGTACAACGTAGACCTGCCTAAAGATGTGTTGTAATTTGATCCAAGTATCTCTTTCTTTTATCCCAACAACATAGGGTAACATATTAAGGTAAGTAGGGAGAATTTGATAATGATGATAATTTTCTATAGCCAAGTATCAAACAACAAAGCAATATCTTAGCCCAATCCATGAAACCGGACCTTCATCTTAGAAATTGCAAGACTTGACCAATGAGCTAAACAACTTTGTCCTTGAGATGGATCTTCACTCGTTACTACAAAATGGTCCTTAGGCTACAAGGAGTTTGTAGCCTCACACTGACCCAGGATTAGCTTCACTGGGAGAATAAATCCGTTGCATCCTTGAAGTGGGGACAAAGCAAACAATCCATTTCTGTTTAATAAAACTAAACACCATTTTTTGAAAATCGAGAGATATATGCCTCGGCAAGGCCCAATTGTTTCAGGACAAGTTCCTTTACTTTCAGCATCAACCATTAAAGTAGCTTTTAATAAAACAACAACGACATTCTATGTAGATAGAGACTCTGGCTGCAGTCTGGACCTCTTATCTGCTGAGAGTCTCGTCATACTTCCATTTCATTGGACATGCAAAGCTTTCCTGCAATTGCTTATCCTTAAAAAATTGTTAATAATCCAACCAACTACATTTCTGCAACCTTCCTGGTCAGTCATCCATTTATCATATCCCATATCAATCAAAAAGCCAGCTTTGCAACGTTATCCGCACAGTTGCATACATGTGAACGTGCATTGAATTGGCAATGGCGGTGTAGCCCTATCAACCAGCAATTAAATGCTTGAAAATCAGTGCTAAAATTTACAGCTGGAGCCTGCATAAATAATTATCTCTTGCTATGTGTTGGAGTAGCATCTCTGAAATTTGTCAAATGGCTGTTATTGTATGCAGTTTCGTAGCAGGAAATGTGAGGCTGTTGTGGGTTCCGAGACAAAAATATCATAGATTGATTAAATTTATAATTGGGTCCTTTTAATGGGTGCAGCAAATATTGCTTTAAAGTTCAGGGGTAGATTATCACATTTGGCTTCTATTGACAAATATTTACAAATTCATGGGAATGGTGCATGGCTCAAGAAAATGTTTCACTTTTCGCCCATACAATAGCTCTAATAATTTAGCGGAATAGCATTGAAGTTGATTTAGCGAACAGCATACATGTAAACAAAATGCTGACACAGTTGCGTTTCACAAAATGCAAAGCAGCATTCCTGTAAAAAAATACATAGTACAGGATTCTTCAGTGTAAAATGACTCAGGTGGATCAAGCAAAGACCTCAAACCTTTTGCCTTTCGACCTACTGCTGACCCATGCAACTCATTAACAAGTTAGTTTTGTTGTTGAAATTTATCTTCTTGGTCAATTGAATTCACTATTTTTATCATTCAATTTTACTCTAAGCTAATTTCAATTTTACTTTAAATACAACACAAATTTGCTTTCTTGTGTTATTAATTTAACAAGTTAAGCTAATTTCAATTTTACTTTAAATACAACTCAAATTTGCTTTTTTGTGTTATTAATTTAACCAAGTTTAAATGCAATTTTATACGGGTTGCAACAAGGTAAAAAACCTTTCCTATCCATAGTTGCTAACATCTATTGCTTTTACAACTTTGAACAAATTTATTTTCTTAAATTTGAACCAAATTGATCCAATGCAAAAGCAAATCTGAAGAAAAATTTGTTTACACTTGATGCAAATTGCTATCAAACATAGTGAATTTGTTATCAGATAATTCAATTGGCCAAAGGAGTAAAAGTTATCTATTATCCATATCAAAAACAGCCTCACAGCATTGTTCAGATCAATGGTTTTTTTAGCTGAGATGCTAATTTTGGCCAAGAGGCCAATACGTCTCCCACAATGGTGGCAGGGGAGTGTATTTTGTCGCCCTCCACATCACATGCTACATAAGATCCACGATGGAGAAAAATAGGATGAAGAAAAGAAAAACGCAATGGAAAGTCTACACCATGAAAAAAACGTGATGTAAACTCTATGAAAAAAAAACACTATGAATCAAATTAATAAACTTTTTACAAGAATTATTATTGAATAATGTACAATCATTTTGACTTTGGTTTTGAATATGAATATCAATTCTCAATGAATCAATTTGACATTTTATTAATTTGTAAAATATATAAAATTCTCTCGCCCAAATAATAGATAAATATATAGCTAAACTAATGATACAGGCATGGGGAGGTTCTGGGTTGCTGAGTAAAACAGAATTACAATATTGCAATTTGCAGGCACAGCCAAGAGCGAGCTTTCCTGTATGATTTGCATGGATATTAGAAGGTTGACATAAAAGCTCCCACGGTAAAGCGTCATTGTCTCCTTTCCATGCAACAAAAGCTACTACCCATTTAACATTCAAAGCAAACTTTCTGCGTGTAACAGGAGCTGGGATTTTGCTTTGCGGTCCCTTCAACCTTTGGAGCTTTTATTTTTACAGGGCTCCTGAGAAGCAAACGAACAAACCAATCGGAGCGTGTAAAAAAGCTTTCAGAAATAAAAGCGGATGCTGGTGGTGGTGGGTTTGTGACTACGAAATACAGAGATTTTGAAATCCTTGCGGACGTGAGAGGGGATTGAGACAAGCATGAGGATAACTGGAGAGAACGCAGCCGCTGAAATGAGATCAGGAAATGACTGGCAGATATCTTCTCTGGAATTTGTAGATGCGGCGGTTCTTAAAAAATGCTGCTGCAAACAACAACAGATAATTCGTGAATTTATTGTGCACCACAACAAAATCATCATCGGTAGGCAGCCCCTGAACCAGAGATGTTGTTAAATGGCGTTGCTTCGTCTACCAGCCAAACAAACAGGGGCTACCTGAGATCACACAAATTTGGTTATATCTATGGCCTCATCCACAACTGCTCTGGGAAAATTTACAGTTCCATCCAAAACCTTTGCTATGCAGGACAAACCCAGCTCCAGGAACCCATTTCCAGCCAAGGTCAAAAGCTTTCTCTCCTGCTTGCCAGAACGCAAGAAGGTTTCACAGTCTCAGCCTCTGGTAATGCTCTGCTTCTTGCATTTTTGTGGGTTTTTCTTTTCTGGGACAGATTTTTTGTGGTTTCTTGAGTTGCTTGGCTTCAATGCACGCTCAGGCAACCATGTTCACTCCTGCACCTGCTGCTGGGGATGCATTTGATTTCTCCCATGCCCGGTTCCTGAATCTTGTTCAGTAAGTTCTGCTTTGGGAATTTGTGCTTTTAATCAATAGCTGTCTGGCTTAGATAATCTGACCTACTGTATAATTTGCATTTTCTGTGTCCTTTTGGGTTGCTTGGTTATTGTGCACTTGAGATTTAAGAATTAATCAGTGAAAATTAGAACAAGCTTCGGTTGGTTTCAGCCTTTGAGGCAGGGGAACCAACCATTAAGACACCATAGATTCAAGCCTGTAATGCAGAAAGCCCAGGATGATGGAATTACCCTGTTAGTGTTTTTTTGAAGGAAAATTACAGTGCAACTTGTTAAGTAGCTGGTTTATGAAAAATTTTGTTGGAGGAACTGCCTTATATGATATAAAATGTGATACTGATGTCATTGAGATTTTCTGGTGTTTATATTTGGTTTTGTCTCTGTGCAATTTCTTCAAGAGTAGAGCTTAGAATTCGTTAGCATTGCAGTACTTCAGTAGGAATGCGTTCGAAATTCTGGTTCCTTGGACATTGAAGAGTTTAGAAGATATTCTTGTTATGGAGTTTCATGAGTCAGGAATAGGAGTCCCATGGTTACCAGCTTCATTTGGCCCAACAGAACTCTTGGGGAATTCATTGTCTTAGAGTTGAGAACCTACTTCCCTTTGTTCATAGAGACTTGTTTGAGCAAATAAGAATTCAAGTATTATGAATCAGGGATCAAGCCATAAGAACCACCATGGAAAAGGAAAGGATGGTCTCGGTAATATGGAACAGTGAAACGGCATTGTACCTTGCTTGGTAAATTTCTCCATTGATAAATGTGGCGTAAACTCTTTCAGGATTCAAGGACTTTTTGACACCATTGACTGAGCAGAGAGGTCCCAGATTCAAACCTGTGTTATGGATACAATGACACCGGGGAGTTTTTGACCTTGTGGCTACCGTACTTCATCTATCCCGTTCTTGGTTTGATTAATTTTTCCATAATTGAAAGATATCTGCAATCTGATTTGATGCACATTTACTAAGATGGTGTTATGGCCAAAAGCAAGCATCAAACTGGGGATGAATCCATTGACGTTAAAACAAGGATGCATAAACCAGGGAGAAATGATCATGCAGATAAGAAAAATTGCTCATCAACCAAAGTCAGGTTTGTGGATAGTAAATTAGTTGATAAAAGGAGATTCGGAGAAATTTTTTTCAAGTTATTTTCTGGAATTAATCAAGGAATTGCAGGAAAGGATGAAGATAATTTATATTTTAGATTGTTAGCTTTCCTCTAAGAACTCAGATTAGTAGAGCACGGACGGTTTCTTTACTTGAAAGAACAAAGGTGATGGCACGATTGAAAATGCACATATTATCCTCAAATCTCCTTTCAGAAGAAAATAAAAACCACTAGTTTACCAATCACTCTCTGCATCCTTCCAACATCTCCCATTTGATTGACTGAACAATTGTCCTGCCCAATCGACCCCTCCACCCGTTTAGCTTCAAATTGATTGAATTGGACAGTTTCAGTTTCAATTATGGAAAACCGTCAAGTCGTTTATATTATGTTTTGTTTCTGAAGATTTCCATCATTTTTGTATCGAAATTTTCATTTTCCTTGAAAATTCTTTTTGCACAGGAAAAGTCCCAGACTGAAACCAGCTGCTGCACAGAAGCTTGAGATTCTCACAGCGGAGCTGCAAACTGTTGAAACTAACGCCATTGAAAAGCTCAAGCAAGGTTTCATAGAATTCAAGCAGCAGAAGTACTCGTAAGTTATTCAGTCCTTCAAAGTACCTTGAATTTTGTTTTCTGAATTCAGGAAGCAGCTTAATTTCTTACCTATCTCATTCATGTTTACCAGGAAGAACCCAGAGGTATTCAATAAGCTTTCCCAGGGACAGAGCCCCACCGTAAGTCAAAAACCTTTTGAATTATACCGACACAAGGTGTATAAAACTTTTGCATTCTGACCTTCAAGATTCTTGTATTGCAGTATATGCTGGTAGCATGTGGAGATTCAAGAGTTTGCCCATCAAACATTCTGGGTCTTCAACCTGGAGAAGCCTTTGTTATTCGCAATGTGGCCAACTTGGTCCCTCATTGGAATGCTGTATGAACAGAATTCTCTGCAATAATTATGTTATGCAATTTCCAGGGAAGCTGCTGAAAGGACCATATAATTATACATGGAAAAAACGATTGACAATAATATATATAGATATTGTACAATAATTAAAGATCTGAAGGAGATTGTAAATAGATAAGGATCTAGAAGGAATGACAATCTATTTTATTAGGACAAGGCTAAGATGATAATGAATTTTATTATGCTGCTGAAGAAGATTGTTAAGTGTTCATTTCGGATGAGCTATTTGCATTGCAGGTTGACTTGGCTGGAACCAGTGCAGCAGTGGATTTTGCAGTTCAAGCCCTTAAGGTAATACACGCATGAAATTTCCCTCTTCTTATTTTTCAGTTAATTTTCTGGTCACATTCTTCTGTTTCATGATCTTTCTCGATGATGTGCAGGTCCAGCATTTGATTGTCGTTGGCCACAGCCGTTGTGGAGGGATTAAAGCTCTCATGTCTTTGGCAGATGAAAATGCACCACCAAGGTTAACCATTTACAAAACTTGCCTGAAAAATCAGAAGAGAACTCTACATGGAAATCCTACAAAAACCAACACTTTAATTCCTGTGGATTTGTTTTTTCATTTTACCAAAGAAATGCATATTACCTTGCCATCAGTAATCAGAGTATCAAGCATTTTCTTTTACTTTGAGACATCTCTAATCCAATGATTCTCAACAGTGGATACATTGAGAAGTGGATTTCCATTGCTAAACCCGCTCGAGCTCGGACCAAGGCTAATGTAGGTAGTCTGCCATTCGAGCAACAGTGCAGCCACTGTGAGAAGGTAAACGTCACTGAATTTCCAGGACCATTGATTCTTGAACGTAAGTCACATAATTCTAATCCTGATTGATTCTATGGTTTCAGGAGTCTGTGAATGTGTCATTATCGAATCTGCTAACTTTCCCTTTCGTCAAGGAGCTAGTATCTCAACAGAAATTGTTCCTTCATGGTGGATATTACAACTTTGTGGATGGCAGCTTTGAAATCTGGAGTCTAAGTTCCAAGGCCGCCTCAGAAACAGTTGAGAAGGAAATTGTCAGTCGTGCTCAGTGGTCTTAAATATGTATACCTCAACGCACTCTTCTAGTACTCTCATATTTCATCCTGCGCAAACCCCACAAATCAGCTGTGTATGAGCTCTGTAATACTTCCTGTAGCACTGCCAGATTTTACTTGGTCTATATATGAGACTGCCATGATTTGCAGAGTTATATAATGTAGCCAGAATTCACGGTTTTTATCAATAAAATGAAATTTAGTAGGCACTCTGATAGCTTTTTTCTTCCTAACTTTCCTGTAAATCAAGCAACGCCTAGTGAATCATGTTCGAATGTTGTAAATCGTTTGGGCTCCAAAGGGTTTACGTTCTCTCTGTGGCTGTGCTAACTTTATTCGAAACATAATTAATCACACAGCAGCACATTAAAAATCTCTTTAACACCGAACCCTAAGTTTTGTAGTTAATTACATTTTACCGTATCCAACCTTACTATTATTTTATGCTGACTAAACCTGTTTAAAGATGTCCACCTTTCTCAAAACTTAATTGATAATTACGGATCATAAAAGCCAAGACATTCTTGGAGTCTTCTGTGAAAAACTTTGTGCTTGTATTTGGGCCTCTTTTGTTTTGGATAGCTAACCCATAATTTATAGTTTTCCATCGTTGCATTAGTTGAGTTCAACGACTTCTGTTTCATTTGTGCGCCACTAACGGTCACACTTTATTTGAACAAACCAAAATCTTCCATTTCCGGACAGAAATTTGGTTTTCCACCTAAGTCGCTGCAATTTTGTGATTAAAATTTGACGGTTTACAGCTTCATTGTAAACCCGGTTAATCTGAAAAATCTAAAGACTGCGGATCCCACCAATTTTCAAATTGTAGGTCGCTTCCACACCTAAAATGTAAATATGTTGATGAATCATAAATTAGCTGCGTTGATTGGCCGTCAACTAGGCCCCATCCACTTGGCCTTGGATTAGGCCCTATTGATGCATGATTTGATGTGTTGATGTGACTTCATCCATGCAGTGTTTATTTTAGCTTATAAATATGTGCTCACCCATCCTATTTATGGCAATCTTTGCCATAAAGTAGCATAGCCCTTGCAGTTTTACTTTCCTAAGTGCTCACTACAGAAGTTATTGAGTGTATTCAAGCACTATTGTACATAAGCATGACAATGTGTGCAACAATAAAGATGAGCTTTATGATAAACCTTGCAGCACTTTGGCTAGATTAAATATTTTCTCATCCATTCAATGTTTTCAGCAATTTTATTTAATGTTTCTAAGTAATTAAGTTAGATTAAATAGTGATTAATTAGGCACATAAGTATGATTGTTTTGAACATGCGCATGACACTTGGTAATCCCAATAACACTTAACGTTTGGTAACCCAGCAATGTTATACGTGTTTAGGATGTGTAAGGAAAATGGCACCGGATGCTTATGGTAGGATTAATTAGATATTGGTTAGTTAGATTAAATTAACAATTAAATTACTTCATTCTTTTCATCTTTTATTTTAAGCACCCAAAACATAAAACATAAAAATAATAAAGATCATATGTCTCAATTGCACTTAACCATATATTTACATATCACAAGTGTAATTGGAACAACAACAAATGACTGTCAAGGCTAGTTCCACTTCTTAGAGGTTAGTGTACCGGAAGACAAAGGGTCCATGGAATTTGACTAGATTGCGTGTGCTTAGTGATTCGTATAGTTGAGCGTAGGGGTATTCACTGCTCATCATTGACACTGTTGCCGAGGACCCTTTTTGTTTGAAATGTGCACTATCTAGGCATAGTGAAAATCATTAACATCGTTGGACAAACCCTAAGGTCAAAATCATTCTAAAAATAAATATAATAATCTAAGCACATTGATATCTTATTCTAATTGTAAAATGTCTTCTTCTCATAGGCACGAAGATACTAAACTACTTGTGCCTCAAGAATGCATGGTGATATATACTCATCTAGATGAATATGTACCTAACTTCACTTTCATCTTGCATTAGAATGAACAATTGCAATGACAAGATATGGAGGGCAACATTGTATTGCCTCTCAATCAATCTGTTCCTGGGATGTTGTTCCAAACTCTTAAAAGGTTGGACATTCAGGATCTTCAAGAAGAGTATGTTGTGCATGACCATGACTACCAGGACTACCATCCCACTAAAACACAATGCAGGAGAGATCAACACTAGGCAAAGCACCATGAACCTATGAAGAGGAAACAATTCACCAATCCCTTGTTCCTACTCAACCAAAATGACAATGAGAATCCTCCCTCTAGGAGTTTTCAACATGAAGATTCTCCATCCCTTGACATTGATGATGGGGACTTGAACCTAAATCTGCAATCCACTATCAACAATCCAGGTTCAAGCAAAAGTTGGAGTTAAGGCAAGGGCTCAAGTAAGCATCAAGATGATAAGAACAGAAAATTAACGAATGTGGTCGTGAAAAGTGTAGAGGAGGTGGTAGATACCATGGTGGTGGTAGTCCTCCTCCCACTTTGTCCTCTTCATCTACATTTTCTTCTTCCTCTTCTAATTTTGACAAACATGGTAGAAAGAACAACTGTGATGAAGGTGAATAGTGGGACAATAATGATCGCCAAGTCCACCATGAATGAAGGGGTAGCAGAGGACATCATGGGCATCATCAAAATAATGATGATGATGAGCCTTTGCTGGCAACTTGGAGCATACTGAACATTGCAAAGGCAGTAAAAATTCAAACTAGACATGTGAAAGATAGTCAAATCAAGAGACTTGACATTAATAATATCCCTAGATTTGAGGGGGGATATAACTCTAATCCACAAACACATCTTCAAGCCTTTCACAATGCCTATGCCCTATAGAATATTGAAAATGATTGGCAGAAATTAACGCTATTTCCTAGGACACTCATCAAGGAAGCAGAAAGCTGGTATCGGTCCTTGGAGTCAAAATCCATCTGCAAGTCAAGTACAATGCTAGAGCTATTCAATGATAAATATCAAATGTACTCGTAAGTGTCTAATTTGAAAAGGTAGATCCAAGGATGGAAGCAAGGAATACATAAACCCTTGGACGCCATCATGGGTAGATACTATTCTCTCATACATTGATGCTCTAGCCATGGTTATTCTCAGTGAGAACAACTTTGTTACATCATAAATGGACTTAGATTAGAAATGAGAAAAACTCTTTAGGTCTATGCCCAAGGAAGACTATTAGAACTTAGAGCCCCATTAGATCTAAAGGCTAATAGAGTAGGTAGCAAAAGAAGAAGGAGAGTTGAGAAAACGGGAAGTGCTGTGGAGTATAACTGAGATGCTTCTACTAGAAAAAGGGAGGTCCAATTTTGCAACAACAAGGAGGAGGCACCACTTGATGAGGTGGTGCACTGAAAAACCTTGCCAATTCAAAAATATATTTCCAATATATTGGCCAAGGTTGATAAATTATGGAACTCTTTGGATTAAAAATTCTAAATTGCTATGAAAATTATAGAAGAATCTAAAGACCAAGGTAGTGATTGTGACCGCGGGAGAAGGAAAGAGGCTGAACGTATCTACCAAAGTGGTAAGGGCAAGGCTACGGTAATAGAAGAGGTTATGGAGTTAGAATTAGATGACAATGATGGGTGTGACATCTACCACTATGAACATCCTAAAGGATGTTTTCTTGTTGTGTCACACTTACAAGAATCTAGGGTATATGCTTTGAATCCTAGACTAGCACAAAGGCAAGCACCCAGAAGGTTGCCTTATCCTCAAGGAAACCCAAAGCAGTTCCACCAACAACAATAGGCTTATTATCCAAGTGGAGCTCCACCACAACTATATGAGTAGCATCAGCAATGGCAACATCCCTAGTCATGGGAGATGTTATCAGCAAGGCAATAGTACCCTTACAGGTAGCCAAATCCATATGCGTACTATGTTCAACAACCAATGTTTCTACATGACTTTTCTAGTCATGCTTCTTTTTAACATCACTACTACCCTCCAAAGTATTACAAAACTCATTCTCCATCTATTAGAGGGGAAACCCCATATCCCTATCATCCTCCTCATCCTTTAGCACATGCTCCTCCATCCTCAACCCAATTACCACTTGCTCCATCCATGCAGGATGAGCTTCTAGTCCAACCACAACAATGTAATGCTACTAGGATCATTAACTTACAACCAGTTCCTTAGCCGAGTTTCGAAACCAAGATCCCATAAAAGATCATTCTTTTGAACTAATAACCCTACTAAACCCTCACCTACTTATGTGACTAGTCATCCTATATCTCCTTCATCCTCTGCATTCATTCCTTTCGAAAGCCCTTCAAACCAAATGCCTACCAAGATCCACATAGCTATGCTAACCCATGCTATATTTAATTGGATCAAGGCTAATAACCTTTCTAGAAAAAGATATGATCCTAGAGGTCCTCTCATCTATTTGTAGATTAATGGGCATAAGCCATGCAAGGCTCTTCTTAACTTAAGTTTTGGAGTTAATATGATTTCTCATGAAAGGTACAACACCTAGAACCTACCTCCTCTCAAGAAGAGCAACATCCATTTAGAATTGATAGACTAGTCCATCACTATTCCTTTGGAACTAGTGGAGGACATTGTAATCATTGTTTGTGGGTGGTCATATCTTGTTGATTTCCTAGTAATCAAAGTTAACAATTACAACGAGGACTTCCCAATCATTATAGGGAGGGCTTGGTTGAGCATTGTTGATACAAAAATGGGCATTAGAGATCTTTCTCTAGAAATTTCTAAGGAAAATACATTTGGAAAGATCGAGAAGCAGGAAGTTCCATGCATCACGGAAAGTGATATAGGGTGCAACTACATGAAGAAACTCTAGTCTGTG
Organism: Gnetum montanum; assembly: GCA_015680685.1. Classification (NCBI taxonomy): domain Eukaryota; kingdom Viridiplantae; phylum Streptophyta; class Gnetopsida; order Gnetales; family Gnetaceae; genus Gnetum; species Gnetum montanum. Next base: position 2,656,593 of record MNCI01026832.1, read on the forward strand.
AAAAGAGCATCCATTTCTGCATGTAGATAGTATGTAATTGAGGTAGATATTCAAAGGTGCCTATATGCAGCAGCTACAAAATAGGAAGGCACCCAATGGCTGATAGCTAATCATAGAAGCAGCACACTTTGCATGCAACCAACTAAAAGCTTGACATGTACCTATGTTGAAGGCATGGATAAACTTGAGCAAGTTCATCACCAACTAATGATGATACCTATTTGGGAGAGTTGGAAATCCATAAAAATTTTAAGCAAGATCCCTTAGAGTTGAAAACTCTACCTATTAGCATAGAGTATGCATTTTTGAAAAGTGGCAAGTTGGTAATCATTAATGCCAATCTTGCTCCTAAATAGAAACAAATGTTATTGAGGGTGATCAACAAATGGCCAATAGCCTTTGGTTGGTCATATCCTAAAGTCACAAGAATTGATCTTAGGATATGCCAACATCATATTTACATTGATCCAGCCATAAAGCCAAAGAGGCAACCATGACAATAGTTGAACCCCAAATTAAAGCAAATTGTCAAAGAGGAAATTGAACAACCCCTCAAGGTGGGGTTTATCTATCCCATTATCGATAGTAAGTGGCAAGTGGCAAGTGAAAAATCTACATCAACTTTTGGCTATTAAATATGGCAACATTCAAAGATCACTTTCCATTGCCATTTATGGACCAAGTGTTGGACACTATAGCTGGGCATCACTATTATAGCTTTCTTGATGGTTATAGTGCCTATAACCAAATCTAGATACACCAGAAGATCAGGCCAAAATAAGATTCACGAGTGCCTAGGGGACTTTTGTATATCGAAGGATGCCTTTTGGTATGTACAATGCTTCTGCAACATTTCAACACTTAGTCTAGAGCATTTTTCAACAACAAATTGGTTGTGGGGTGGAAGTATTCATGGATGACTTCTCCACCTATGGTGCCACATTTGAGCAAGCTTTGGACCACCTTAAGCAAGTGCTTAAAAGGTGTGTGGAGACGAATCTTCAGCCCAATTAGCAAAAGAGCCATCTGATGATATAAGAGGACATTGTATTGGGGCATAGAATTTCTCAAGTAGGGATTGAGGTGGCCTTGAAAAGATAAGAGTCATCCAAGGAATAACTAGCCAACTGGAAACATTTAAAGATGTCCAGTCATTTCTTGGACATACTAGCTACTACTAGAATTTTATAGAGATTTTTTCTAAGATTGTAAAACCATTAGTCGAGCTTATAAAGAAAGATGCACCATTTATCTAGACCAAGGAATGCAAAAATGCATTCCAAAGCCTCAAGCAAAAACCCATAGAGACTTCAATTTTATGAGCACTTAGCTGGCCTAGACTATTTCATATAATGACAAACATATCAAATCATGCCTTGGGAACCATGCTTATGTAGTTAGATGACAATAAACATCCATATTACATCCACTACGCAAGTCAAAGCATTGTGGGTGCATATCTGAATTACACCACAATGGAGAAAGGACTAATGGTGATGGTGTATGCTCTAAGGAAGTTTAGGCACTATGTGCTTGGATACAAAGTGTTTGTGCACACTAACCACAACACCATTTATTTCCTTATGAACAAGCCAATGGTAAGCCCTCGTATCATACAGTGGCTAGTGATCTTATAGGAGTTTAATCTTACAATGATAGATCGAAAGGGGATTAAGAATGTGGTCACTGATCACTTGTCTCAGTTACAATGGGATAACAAAGAGGAGGAGAGCCTACTTTCTGACCAATTTTCTGATGAACTCCTCTTTATTGGTACAATAAATGAACAAGTTCCTAATGAACCAAAATGGTATGATGTCATCCTCACTTATCTTCTGACTCAGAAGATGCCACAAGATCTGGACTATAGGAAGAAATAACAATTTCTTCAAAGGCCAAACACTTCATGGAAATCAACAAACACCTTTACAAGGTGTCCATCAATGGCCTAGTTCGTTGGTGTGTACTTGATGGTGATCAGTTGCATGTTTCCCAGGATGTTCATGAGGGTCCTTGTGGGGACCACTATGCTAGGAGATGCATGGCCATTAAGATCTTAATGGTAGGGTATTATTGGCCAACCATTTTTAGGGATGCCCATCAATATATCGACTCTTGTGAATGTTGTCAATGAGATGGTGGGATGACCACTCAAATGGAGAGACCTCAATAGTGGATTCAAACACTAGAATCCTTTGACATTTGGGGCATTAACTTCATGGGTTCCATCATGCCCATGTCAAATGGAAAGGCATACATAATCATCACTGTTGATTACTATACAAAATGGGTAGAAGCAGCAGCTATCATTGACTGTACATCATCTACTGCTATGTAGTTTGTACAACAAAATGTTGCAAACAGGTTTGGGATACCACATGCACTAATTTTTGACAATGGAATCCATGTTACAAGCACTACCTTATGTAAGCTTATGAAACGCTTGAGAATTGAACATGAACTAACACCCTACCACCCCCAAGCCAACGATCAAGCAAAAGTTACTAATAGGGAGATCACAAAGATCTTGACAAGAACTATTAGCAAATATAGGAGAGATTGGAGCACAAAACTAAATGATGCCCTATGAACATATCATTCAACATGGAAGCTTCTTATAGGCTACTTTCCCTATGAGTTGGTGTATGAAAAATTACCAACTCTCCCTATCTAATTTGAGCTCTATACGCTTTCAACAGCCTGTGACTTGGACCTTGACCTTAGCCTAGAACAGAAATAAAGATTAATTAACCTAAATGTGATAAATTAAAATTGATTGGTAGTCCTATCCTTGAATGAAGTGCATAAGGCATTCAATAAAAAGTTCCATAACCTTAGAATATGGAAAGTAAAATTTCAACCTGGAGACAAGGTACTCTACTAGAACCCCACACACGTACCTCAATGAACTAAGTTCCAAACATTGTGGAAAGGGCCTTATACAATTTATGAAACCTTTCCTTCTAGGGCCATGTTAATCTACAAACTTAAGAGCTTGAACAAAAAGCAGCTAGTCAACACACACCAAGTCAAACCTTTCTATGAACTCAAGTAAGCCATTGGATGTAATGCCTCAATGGATGGACAACCACGCTCAATTTTTTGAATCTCCTTCTTACAACTTAGTCATGGGAGAGATGGCCATCCATGCTAATCTATTAAGTGGCTCCATACTTTTTCTACTTTTTTGTTTTACACTTTCTTTGGTACTATACCATTTTTATTTTTACTTTAGTAATTTTTCCAATTTTTATTTTATAACATCGTTAGTATGTTTTATCTTTCTTGAATATTTTACAATTTCTTTTATATTTTCCCTTATTTTGGTGTGAATTTTTCTCATCTTTTAATAAAATTTCTTTATTGCCAATAGGACACAATGGTGTTGTAGTTGTTTGTTAATGGTGGTTTGTACTTAACATTTTTGATTACTAATGTCTAGTTTATATTTTTGAATTTTGATGACCAATAACTAAGATAGGTTTCGTTTTCATGAAATAGTTAATGAGTCCACATCATCCACCTATTCACAAATTCTATGGTTTTCTTTGTTTTGGAAACATGAGATCCCATTTTTATTAATAAAACTTTAACAAACTTGTGACTTTGGTAGTTTCCAAGCTTGGAAAAGATTCAAAGGTTTGAAAAGGGTGTGGCTTAAAGGGAATTCAATATTCTTTATACCTCTCTACTTTCTTGAATGCATTTGTGTTTTTATGGATTTCTTATCATTCCGTGTCAATCAATAACCGAACGTTAAATAAGTCTTTGCATGGTGTGGCTCCCATCAAAAATTCATGAAAAGCATAAAATGTTCAAAAAAATAAATAATAATAATATATATATATATATATAACATGATGGAAATTCAAAACACACCCCTTAGACAAAATAAACAAGCTACAAGCATTGGTCATGGAACTAGAAAGACATGTTACCCATGCTTGAAGGTCCCCTCTAACTAAGGTCCTTTCTTACTTCTTGCTTCTCGTTTCTTCTCAAATAAGGAATGATGGTTATTGATGAGTGGTGAGGTACCCCTACACCTAACCATACAAATCACAAGTGTTCATGCATAATTTGGTAGAACTTTGTAGACCTTAAGTTCCTAAGTACACTGGTTCAAGAAAGTGAAATCTAATCAGGACGATCATTGTCTTCTTAGTTCCACTCGTGAGGTACAAGTATATGGTTAAGTGTAACTGAGGTATATGATTTTTATCATTTTATATTTTATAAGTTTAATTACCTAGAATAAGAATGAAAGGTAGAGGAATTTAATATCTAATTAATCTACTGCCTAGCCAGCCTAACACAAGTACCTATTTCCACTCTCTGAACACATCTTGAACACATATAGCACTGTTGGGTTACCAAACGTTAAGCATTTCTGGGTTACCAAGCGCTACACGTATGCTTGAAGTGGTTGTGCTTGTGTTCATTAACAAATGAAAATTAATTGCTTAATGAAAGTGCATTAAGATAAAGTGCATGAATATTAAATGCATTCAAAGAAACATTAATCTATTCTTAGTGTTGCACGGATTATCAAAAGGGGTCATCTTTATTTCTGTCACATTGTTGTGCTCAGGTACATCAATGCTTGAACAAAGATTTGTACACACTCAAACTCCTGTTGCAAGCACTCAGAAATATTCTAACTCTAAAATGACTAAACTAAAAGCACTTCGTTACTCTATGATAGAAACTATTTGAAAATTGTGTGCCCAAGCACTATATTTATAGGTCAGCATATACCCTACAATATCGAATATTCGACATCATATTTAAGGACCTGATATCAGGTATTTGATATTGAGGCTGTGATATCACATATCCGATATAGAAGCACATCTAAACACGATTCATCATACCCCCATGACTGAATGAAAACTCGTCCTTGAGTGAACAAGAGGAGGAACAAGTCCTTACAAAATATTAGACAAGTATGGGATTATTGATTGACATGCAAACTTAACTCAAATGGAACAAACGAATTCTAAGTGCTGGAGTGTACAAATATACAATCTTTTACAAAATTGAATGTTCATGATAAGAGAAGTGAACACCCTAGACAAAACTAGCATCCAACTCCTCTAGCAGCCAAAGAGCGAGGGAGAAGATTCAACGATCATGAAGGGTCCTTATCACATGGCTCTATTGCTTATCCATTGGTGAAGATATTCCAACTTCCAATCCATGCTTTCCATTGCAATCACAACAAAATCACAAATTAGTGTGCAATGTGTAGCATATAGCTTTTAAGTACCTTGTCTAGTGGATGATTACACTTGGCTAGGTTGTGATTATGGTGGATTGATTCATTTAATAGTGTTAGTAGGAAAAAATGAATAATAGGATGAAATGGATAAGCAGTCTATTAAATTCAAAAAAGTTCAAACACAATGAAATTCTTGAAGAGGGTTTATGAATTCACAATAATAAAAAGAGAATTTCATTAAAAAAACATTGTGACGATGTGCACAATTGGATGTCATTGATGGGGCATGCAAAAGGATTTAATTGCAAGAATGTCTAAGGATAAAGAACTTAACTAATCCAACCAAAAGGTATGCGAGTGGGTCCTCCCCAAAGTAGGCATAGGCCCTTTATTATCCTTGCATAACTTCAAATTGAGGAGTCCATGGGCCCTATGGATGATTAATGGTTATAAAAGGTTGAGTACAAAAACCTAAAAGAAACTACCTAAGAATTTTGACACATCAAACCAAGACACCAAACAAGAACATGAAACTGGTAGTGAGGTGAAACATGGACAGCATAGATGGATGAGAGAAAGTGTGGAATAAAGTTCCTAATTAAGGTTACATGAAGTCCCTTGTGAGTTTTGTGATTAAATGACCTGATAAAATTCATCCTTAGTCTAGACCAAAACCAACCACATTCAATGACTTTGCATTGCCATTCTAAGACCAGTCCACCCCTCTAAGACACAAGAGTAATTCCACAAAACAACCACTATTCCTTATTAGAGAAGAAAAGAGAAATAGAAAGTGAGGAAGGACCTTAGTTAGAGAGAACCTTTAGGCATGGGTAACATGTCTTTCTAGTCCCATAACCAATGCTTATAGCCCATTTGTTTTGTCTAAGAGGCGTGCTTTGAATTCCCATTGTGTGTGTGTGTGTGTTTTTTTTTTTGTTTTTTTTTTGAAATGGAAACCACACCATGAAAAGACTTATTCAACTTCCTATTATTGGTCGACATAGAATGATAAGAAATCCATGAAAACACACATGCGTCCAAGTAAGTAGAAAGGTACAAAGAGTATTGAATTCTCTTGAGGCCACACCTTGTTCAAACCTTTGAATCATTTCCAAATTTGAAAACTACCAAGGTCACAAATTTGTTAAAGTTTTATTAATGAAAAAGGGACTACACATTTCTAGAATAAGAAAAACCATGGAGTTTGTGGATAGGTGGATGTTGTGGACTCATTACCTATTGCATGAAAAAGAAACCATGTCGAAGTTATCAGTAAACAAAATCCAAAGCTAGAATCCAAACACCAACAATCAAATAACCAAATAGCACATGCCCACATCAATTAAACCAGATTATACCCAAGTGGCAATAAGGCACGTTATTATTAAAACATGATAAGAAAATCATATCCAAATAAAGAAAAAAGAAAAATATATAATAAATTGTAAAATATTTAAGAAAAATAAAACATACTAATGATGTTTTAAAATAAAATTGTTGAAAAATTAATAATGTAGAAAACAAAAAGGGTAAGATATAGAATGTGTAAAACAAAAATTTGTAAAAATAACAAGGTGTAAAATAAAAACATGTAAAACAAAAAGATGAAAAACTGAGGGGCTGCTTATATAGTTAGCATGGATAATCATCTTCCCCATGACTAAGTTTGAAGGGAGAGATGCAACATGTCGAACGTGGTTGTCCATCCATGGAGACGTTTGTTGTTCTAGCCTGTGTTGGTTCATGGAAAGGTTTTGTCTATTTTATGTTAACCAACGGCCTATTGTTTGGGTCCTCAGCAAGTTCCATGTATTTTGTGCTACTTGTAGAATTAGCTGTCAACCACTGGGTGCCCTCTAGTTTAATGGCTACTGCGTATAGACACCTGTGAATTTTAGGTTTAGTTGCACACTGATTGCATGCAGCAGTGGATATGCTTTTGATGGACCATAACTTCTGCACACAGTTGCACCTAGTATTGTTATACGCGATGCATGGAACTTTCTTTCTCTTAATTAGACCAAATTCATTCTCCCGGGAAAGCTTCAAGGAGAGGTTCGAATGCCTATTCTTGCATCAATGGTGCTGAGCAAAGCTCTTTCCATAATGATAGGAAAGTCCTTGTTGCAATTATTGATCTCAATTACTAGGAAGTTAGCAAGATAAGATCATCCACAAATAGTGGTCATAATTTTCTCCACCTGTCCCAAAAAAACAATGATGGACTAGTCTACTAACTCTAGATGAATGTCGCTTTTCTTGAGAGGTGGCAGGTTTCAAGCTTTGTATATTTCATAAGAAATTAGATTCATGATCAAACCTGAATCAAGAAGAGCTTTGCATGGGTCATTTCTAACAATTTGTAGGTAAATGAGAGGACTTCCGGGATCAGATAGTTTCTTGGGAAGATTGCCAGCCTTGATTCAATCAGATATGGCATGAATGCTCATGACTATGTAGGCTTGAGGAGACATTTGGTTTAAAGGAACCCTGATAGGGTTTAATGTAGATGATGGAGGAGAGACAGGGTGTTTGGCCACATTAGTCTATGAGGGCTTTTTAGAACTTTTGGTTCAAAAGAATGGCCTCTTTTGGGATCAATGTTTCAAGCAACTCAGTTGGGAAGCCCGCTTTATGTTGATAGCCCTCATAATGGTTTGTTGTTACAGCTAAGTAAGAATTTCACCCTGCATAGATGGAGCAGGTGGTAGTTGTGTAGAGGGTGGAGGAACATGTGCAGGGACAAGAGGAGGATAAGGGTAAAATGTGATATCCCTCATTGCATGTAGAGAATGAGTTTGATAATAATCAAGAGGGTAGTAGTAAGATTGAAAAGTAGAAACATGACTAGAAGAGTCACATAGAGATAGAGGTTGTTGAACATAATACCCATATGGATCAAGTTGTTTGTAAGGGTATTGTTGCCTTGGTGGTGCTAGCATCCATGATTGTGGTTGCTACCACTATTAATACTACTCATATAGTTGCGATGGAGTTCCACTTGGATAATACTATTGTTGTTGGTGAAACTCCCTAGAATTACCTTAAGGATAAGACAATCTTGTGGGTGTTTACCTTTGTGATAGTCATGGATTTAGGGATTACACCCTAGACTCTTGTAAGTACAACATAATAGGATAACATTTATTAGGATGTTCATAATGGCAGATGTCACATCCACTATCATCATCTGATTCAATTCCTGCAACTTCCTTTATTTCAGCAATCTTGCCCTTACCTCTTTGATAGGCACGCTTAGCTTCCTTATACCTCCTACACTCGTGATCACTACCTTGTTCTTATAACTCTTCAACAATTTTTAGGATAGCTTGAAATCTACTATCCATGGAGTTCCATAACTAATCAACCTTGCTTGTAATTTCAGATTAAAATTTTTAGAGTAGTAAGGTTTTTCTATTCACCACATCATCAAGTGATGATTCTTTCTTACTATCATAAAATCAAACCTCCTTCTTATGAATTGAAAGGTTAGGTTTGTACTCTTCTGCACTTTCTCGCTTCCTTAGTTCTCCTTCCTCTTTAGCTACCTACTTAATCAATCATTGAATCTGATGGACTCTTAATTTTGACAATTGCCCTTGGGCATAGATGCCAAGAGTTATTCTCATTTTTGATCGGAGCCCATTTATGATGTGGTGAAGTTGTTCTAATTGAGAATAATCATGGCCACGACAATTGTGTAATGATGAATAGTATCAGCTGATGGTGGCATCTAAGGGTTCATGTGTCCCTTGTTTTCATCCTTAAATCTACTTTCTCAAGTTGGAACTCAAGAGTACATTTGATATTTGTCATTAAATAGTTCAAGCATTGTACTTCATTGTCTGATAGATTCTGATTGTAAGGACCGATACTAGTTCTCTGCTTCTTTAATGAGTATCCTAGGGAACAACTTAAGTTTTCTACTACTCATTTTCTATATTTTGTAAGGCACATGCATCTTGAAAATATTGGAGATGGTTCTTTAGATCTAAGTATCCCCCTTCGAATCTAGGGCTATTATTCATGTCTAGTTGCTTGATCCAACTATCCTTTATGTGCCTTGTGGAAATCCTCACTACCTTTGTAATGTTAGGCATGCTTCGAGTAGCAAGCAAAAGCTCATCGAGGCTTTGATTTTGGTGCCTATGATGTCCTCTAATACCCCTTTCTTCATAGTAATGGATCTCTCTTGACTACTTGTGCCCTAGGTCTTGACAACGATCCCTTTGATTATCTCGATTCCGTCGGTTATCTCCATTATGATCACACCCCCTGCAGTTGCAGTTAGAGCTAGAAGAGGAATATGACTACAAAGGTGAAGAGTAAGGAGGACTAGCACTATCACAGTGCCTACTATCTCCTCTTTAGTGATCGTGGCTATGATCATGATCAAGTTTCTTGTCTGCATCCCTACCCTTACTTGCCTCCTTGGATCCCCCTTTGTCATTGGATCCATTCTTGCTAGAACTTGGATTATGGATTGTGGATTGCATGTTCTAGTTTTGACCTCCTTTACCAAAGTCAAAAAGAGGAGTTTTGTTGAATGGAAAACTCCCAGAAAAAGGTTTTTTACCATCTTTGTGGTATGGCAGGTACGAGAAATCAGTGAACCACTTTCCCTTCACAAATTAGTAGTGTTTCTCTAACTAGCGATGCCTTAGATGTTGTGCATCAATGGGATGATAATCCTTGCATCAATATCTTGCACAACATACTCAACATGAAGTTCCTGGACGCCTAAACATACAAGAGTTTGGTGGAGCATCATAGGAACAACTTGATTTGGTGGCAACACAATGTTGTCCTCCTTGTCATGCCACTACAGTAGTTCGTCCTAGTGTAGGATGAAGGTGAAGTTGGGTACATACTCATCAAGATGAGCATATAACACTTGATATTGTTGGGGCACCTACGAATTCATTTCATTAGACTTGGGTGGAGAATCGCTTCTGTGAGAAGAAGACATATTATGTTACAAAATAAAAAATGCAGTGTGCATTGTAAAATTATTATAGTAATTTTAAGATATGATATGACTCTAAGGTTCGCTCCAACAATCTTGAATAATTTTCCACTAAGTCCTAGATAGTGCACATAACAACTAAAAGGTCCCTAGCAATGGTGCTAATGATGAGTGATGAGACACCCCTACACCCAACCATATGAATCACAAGCATTCATGCGTGATCCAATTGAACTCTATAGACATTAAGTTTCTAAGTACACTAGTTCAAGGAAGTGAAATCTAATCAAGATGATTGCTATTTTCTCAGTTCCACTTGTGAGGTACAAGTATATGGTTAAGCGTAATTGAGGTATATGATTTTTATCATTTTATATTTTATAAGTTTAATCACCTAGAAAAATAATGAAAGGTAGAGGAATTTAATATTTAATTAATCTACTACCTAGCTAGCCTAACACAAGTACCCGTTCCCACTCTCCAAACACATCCTAAATGCATATAGCACTACTAGATTACCAAATGTTAAGCATTTTTGGGTTACCAAGCATTATACATATGCTTGAAGTGGTCGTGCTTGTGTTCATTAACAACTAAAAATTAATTGCTTAATGAAATTGTATTAAGATAAAGTGCATGAATATTAAATGCATTCAAAGAAACATTAATCTATTCTTAGTGATGCAAGGATTATCAAAAGGGGTTGTCTTTATTTCCGTCACACTGCTATGCTCAGGTATATTAGTGCTTGAACAAAGATTCGTACACACTCACACTCCTACTGTGGGCACTCAGAACTATTGTAATTCTAGAATGACTAAGCTGTAAGAACTTTGTTACTCTATGCCAAAAACTATTTGAAAATCATGTGCCCAATTGTTATATTTATAGGCCATCATATACCCCGCAATATCAGATATTTGACATCTCATCTAAGGGCTTGATATCAGGTATCCGATATCGAGGCTTTGATATCACATATATGATATCGGAGCACATCTAAACATAATTCATTAGTTATCCATGGGAGCATTCTTATGTCTCAAGGAGGTGTATCAGTCTTAGAGTGGCGATGTGCAGTCACTAAATGTGGTTTGTTTTGATATGGACTAAGGTTAAACTCTATCAAGTCATTTAACCACGAATTCCACAAGGGACTTCATGAGACCATGATTAGAAATTCCATTCCACTCTCTTTATCATCCATTAATGCTTCCATCACTCACCTCACTATCGGTTGTCCATGTTTTTATTTCATGTCTTAGTTTGATGTGTTGAAATTCTTAAATAGATTTTTCAGATTTGGTCCTTAACTTTTTGTAATAATTAATTAACTATGGGGCCCACAAACTCCTTAGTTAAGGTTATGTAAGGGCAAAAAGGGCATATGCCACTATGGGGAGGACCCACTTGCATATCTCATGGTTTGGTTACTTAAGCTTCTTACTATTAGATGTTGCCGCAATCAAATCTTTCATGCGCTCCATCATGCATCCAATTTTGTGCTCCTTAAGGCATTTTTCTTCATCAAATCTCATTCTCAAATCATTTCTCAATTTCATGAACTTCAAAACCCTCTTCTAATATTTTCATCATGTTTATGGCTTTTTGAGCTTCCATTTGGCCCTCATTTCACACGAAAACTCCTTATTTTTTATTGTTTTTGACAAAGTTAATAGTGGTCAACAACCACATTGACTAGGCCCAATCAACATTGCCAGCTGCGTCAACTAGGCCCAGTTGACGTAGCCCAAAAATTCTATAAATATTACCCAACACTTTAAAATTTTTTGTCATTTACTTTAAAATGAGAAGGGATTTTTTGCAATGTTTCAAAGCCCAAAACCTTTCATAGCCCATAACTTTCACACCATTTGTCCAAATAACTTCGTTCTTCGATCTTATAGGTATCAGAGGTAAGCCCTTAGTCGTGGAGGCCATAAATCTTAAGGTTTATGATGAAAATTTTTCAAAATTTTTTTAACTCCCCCAAAGGATTAATGAATAGAATAATATTAAACCATCAATTTTTGAGAGTTTAACCATTCCAACCATGGTAAACCTAAGATTAATTATTAATATTAAAATAAGAATAAAATAATAATTGAAATGATCAAATCATCCATGACCACAACTTAGCCAAGTGTAACTTCCCAAAGAAATAAGGTATTCCAATTATTTCAAGTTATACATTAAATGCTAATCCTTGGTCTTGTTGTGATCATGGATGGCACCAAGATCGAAATAGTAGTAGGAAGAAGGATCATCACAAACAAGGGATAAATGACCTAGAGTTGGAAGGGAACAATAAGAACAAGCCTAAGAGCAGGTAGCAAAAACTCATGCAATGGGACCTCTTTAGGAGGAGCCCAAAGTGGAATTTGTTTGATAGATTCTTAAAGAAGAGGTAACAACAAAATAAACTCAAAGATGAGAGGCACCAAGGCTTGTACTAGGACTTGAGGTCACATTGACACAAGCTTGCCTTGATACGATCAAGCCTTATGATGTCCAATGCTTAGTTTTCCAAGAACTAAACTTTGGGTCATTCTTAGAACAAGCTCCACTAGAAGTTAAGATGCAATTGCAAAACTCTCCCATGTATTTAGTCATCACTTCCAGTAGGGAGTGGTACATGGGAGAGACTTATCTCTTTTGGAATAGTAGAAAGGTAGGAGCCATTGTGAGAATTAAGGACATTTAGGTGTTCTACTTAGTGTAAGCTATTGCACAGGCTCTTGGTCTACTTGATTTTGGAATCCATTTGGTAAAGATCTCCATGCAAGCAGACCCTGAGGCAAAAAGGGAGTGGACCGAGTGGTGTTATGGGGTTGACCACAAGGAGTTTGACATGCTTACACCAACAAAGTGCATATACTTCAAGATAGCAGCTTATCACCTCAATCCGACAGTGAGGCCTAGTAAGGTGACTACTTTCTCTGCCCATGCATGTGTCACTTTGAGTAGAAAATTCCCTATAAACCTTTCACATTTAATCTATCTAGAGATGGAGAAGCACTTCAAGGAACATGAACGTGGAAAGAAAACCTTGCCCTTTCCATTCCTTATCAAAAAACTATGTAAAAGTGCAGGGATAGTCTCCTATGCAAATGACACAATTAGGCATACTTCCATTGCCTTCTAGTTTAAGATGATGAAAGACAAGATCTCTGCCATGTTCAAGGAAGAGGAGCAGCAACCGCCACCTCCACCACCCACTCAGGAAACAACGTTAGAGGCCTATGCTACCATTGAATGCCTAAGCAAAATTTGAGAGTAGCTCTTGCGTGAGTAAGAGTAGTAAGAAGGAACAATTGGTGGGGATCCATTTGTGTACCATAATGCAATGAGTTACCTCAATGAAGTGGCTTGAACAATCAATTAGATGGAAAAAGGTGGGCCAATGTTCTCAACCTAAAGAACACAATTGCCCGCAAGGTCGAATCTTAGTACCCAAGAGGTAATGGTGTCTTTCTCGCAACAACAACAATTCCCAGATTTCTCTAGGAATGCCGCTACCTTTTTGGTCCACTTAGAGAAGGGTGAAGGGGCAACTATCTTGGTGATGCAACACCAAGGGTAGAAAACCATAGTGGAAGTGGTTGCTAATTGGATCACTGAAGTACTGAATGCACCTGCAGCATCTATACTAGACATTTTTGCACTCAAAGATGTGTAGATGTTTGCAAGAACTGTTAGTGGCCAGTTGAGTGCAACCTAGCATGAGGAGTTGCTGGATTGACTAGTTAGAATCAAGCAACCAATTTCAGATATCTTTGATTTTTCAAATAATATCACCACAACCTAGTCGGAGCTGCTTAAAGCAAAGGGTAAACACATCATTCTTGAAGGGCAACTTGAAACAGCTCAAGTGCAAAACCAATGCTTGGCCGCTAAGGTCTCTGAATTAAGAGCTTGCCTTATTGATCCTGCGTTCCTCAAACATGCACTAATAAGAGATGAAACTTTTCAACAGCTTCAAGATAGATTGAAATAGGTTGAGGTAGGAATGGTGGTGGCCATCTTTGACTAGTTTGTGGCCAAGGACAAGACATATTTAGTTCAAAAGGACTTGGTCTAGATGCATCTAAAGAATGAGATGCTAACTGTAAAGAATTATTGCCCGTGGAATGTTAATGTGCAAAAAAAATAGATGCAAGAATTCATCCATTAACAGTAGGAATAACTAGCTAGGGTAAACACTGAATTGAGAAGATTGACAACAGAGAATAGAAATCTCTCTATGGAGGAAGTCGGTGCCTTATGCCAAAAATTAGTTATTGAGATTACTGCCTAGAAAAATGAGGCCCTCAAATTTGAGAGAGCCAAGAACCACTACAGAGATTAGGTTGGTCTACAAAAGAAAGTTAATGAAAAACACATCTAGATGGCTAAGGTAAAAGTAAATGAGAGACTCTAGCAACTCTAGTAAGGAAAATAGGTGTGACAACCTATCATTGATGGGATAGATGCCTACAACAAAGCAGAGATCTACATGAAGGAGTTGCAGATTGAAGAAATGATAGAATACATGGAGCTTCCAATCTTTGATATGTGATGAGTGGCAAGGTACCTCTACACTCCACCATACGAATACGAGCGTACACGCGTGATCCGGTTGAACTCCGCAGACTAAATGCCTTAACGCCACAAGAAACACTTGGGGTTAATTGTTCATTGTCTTCCCAAGCTTGCTTGTATGTGTCACGGTGTATGGTTAAGCAAGTCTGAGGTATGTGATTTTTTTGGTATTTTTGGCTTATCTTCTATGCTACCAGGAGGAAAGAGTTGAGAAACTAAACTAACTCTAACTAAGATCTAAGTCTAAATTAACTAGCGTCAGCATCCGTTCCCACTT
>MNCI01026832.1:2675294-2691166 GCA_015680685.1 Gnetum montanum
TAGTAACGGGTCATGGAAGCATCCAAGGATTCATAAGCTCCTTGTTTCCAGCCTTGGATCTGCTTACGCAAGTTGGACACTCTGGAGTACGTTTGATATTTGCTGTTGAACAATTCAAGCATCCTACTCCACCTCCTGATGGTTTCCGGTTCTAAGGACCGGTACTAGCTTTTCGCTTCCTTAGTGAGTGTCCTTGGGAACAACTTGAGTTTCTGCCACTCATTGTCTATGTTCTGCAAGGCACAGGCGTCGTGGAATGCCTGTAAATGATGTTGAGGATCAGCGTTGTATCCCCCTTCAAAATGTGGGATATTATTTATATCCAAACGCTTGATCCTACTGTCTTTCAAATGCCTTGTGGGAATCCTAACTGCCTCTCTAATGTCGAGCATACTTCGGGTTGCGAATGGGGGTTCGTCATGATCATCTCTTTCATGACGTCTGTGATGTCTACGTTGTGGTTCCCTATTCTCCCTACGTCCTTGCCCTTGTCCTAACTCCTCTCGACCTTCCTGTCGAGGCATTTCATCTCGTTTACCTTTACTCTTCGCGTTATGCTCATGATGGCTGCGCCCTGATGTGGAAGGAGAGGGTGAATGATGTGATGAAGGGGAAGAAGAAGGGGATCCATCACCATGGTGATGTTTCTTACCTTCTCTTCGGCTGCTTTGCCCCCGATCGTCGTGACGATCAAGATGTCTGTCATTAGTGCGAGTGATTGTTCCTGCCGTGAACAGCAGGTGCTCACGGGAATCAGAGCCTGGAATATGTATCGTTGATCTAAGGCCCTGATGCCTAACGTCTTCACTAGAGTGAGGAGGAGGAACATCATTTTCTAAGAAACCCATCGTGAGGGGTTCCTCTTCTCCTATTTCACTAATGACATGGGGAACCTTGCCCTTCAATAGTGAATGTTGGCTCTCCTGCCTTGTATCCCGAATACGTTGGGTTTTTGTGGGACGATAGTCCCTTGTATCATGGTCATCCAAAACGTATTCTGCGAACAGCTCCTGCATGCCAATCTGTACCAAGGCACGGAAAAGCATGTTGGGAGTCGAGCGATCTGGGGGTAACACGATGTTACCTTGCATGTCTCTCCACCGCAGTTGCTCATCTTGATGGAAAACAAAGGTAAAATCCGGCACATACTCATCAGGATGAGTATATGTGACCTTAGACTGTTGAGGACATGGTTGATCTCGGTTATGCGTATGATGCTGACTTTCTCCTGTATTGTCCTTAGGTGAGTTGATTTCGTGAGAAGAAGCCATTTCTATTGGTGTGCAGTTTTCACTGTTATTTAATGTTCTTAATTAACTGATTAACCCTAAGGTTCGTTTCAGGCTCACAACGATGTGAGTGATATCCCTTATGTTAAATTGGCGAAAAAACACTTAGTCCCCGGCAACGGCGCCAATGATGAGTGGCGAGGTACCCCTACACTTCACCATACGAATACGAGCGTACACGCGCGATCCGGTCGAACTCCGCAGACTAAATGCCTTAACGCCACAAGAAACACTTGGGGTTAATTGTTCGTTGTCTTCCCAGGCTTGCTTGTATGTCTCATGGTGTATGGTTAAGCAAGTCTGAGGTATGTGATTTTTTTGGTATTTTCGGCTTATCTTCTATGCTACCAGGAGGAAAGAGTTGAGAAACTAAACTAACTCTAACTAAGATCTAAGTCTAAATGAACTAGCGTTAGCATCCGTTCCCACTTGCCGGACACACCCTGAACTATGCAACTGCAGCATACCAAACGCTAATCGTTACTAGGATCGCCACACGTAACGCAAGTGCTCGAAGTGGTCGTACTGAGGCACCTATTTAGCCTCCGTGTGATAAGCAGCCGATTACTTAGCCAGCCGTACACACCCGTGGGTGCTCGTAACTAAGTCGTACTTATCACACGTTCTTAGCCTAGCAATGAGCAGCCGATTCCTCAACTAGCCTTACACATTGGACCCTGGAGTTACCAAGCGCAGAATCCTGGAATACGCTACTGGGTTACCAAGCAGCCAATGCTCGTAAGTGAGTCGTACTCATGCATTGCGTCAAGCAGCCGATTCCTTGACTAGCCGTACACGTCCGTAGACGCTCGTAATCAAGTCGTACTTGAACACACTAGGAAAGCAGGAAATAAAGCAATAAATGAAACCACGTACTGCAAGGTTTATCCAAACAAGTTCGTCTTTATTGCCGTACACAACTTGGTTTCAGGTTACAAGCTGCTCGAATAAAGAGCCATTCACTCTAGGACTCCTACTGCGGGCACATGGGGAAAAATTCTAACTCTGGAGTGATCAATCTGCCAGAGCTTCGCTACACTAGCCAGGATTGGGAAATGAAGGGAGTGCCGCCTCTTATTTATAGATATGGCGGCGGGACGCGATATCGCATACGCGATATCGCAGGAGAAGACGCGATATCGCGTACGCGATATCGCATGGGATGCGATATCGCGACCTAGTGCAAGTCGCGTCTCATCAATATGCAAACCTGGCAATGCTGACTGCCAAGTGACTGTAGTCAGAGGTAAAGAAGTAGATGGCTAGCTCATACTTATTGTATGAGGCAGAGTTTAAGCATCATAAGGAGACCAAGTAGAAGCTTGAGATTGCAAATGTTGAACTCGAAGTTTTCAAGGCAAGATTCACTGATCAAAGTTATCAGTCAGTAATTCCATACCTTCCCAAATTTGTAAAGAACTTGAGGATGAGTTTTCAGTCAGTCGTGGGGGTATGATGAATCATAAATTGGTTGCATCGACTAGGCCCTGTTGACTTGGCCTCATCCACTAAGCCCTGTCAGCACATGATTTGATGTGTTAACATGGCCTCATTGACGCAGTGTCTATTTTTGCCTATAAATATGTGCTCACCCGCCATGTTTATTGCAATCTTTGTCATAGAGTAGTAGACCCCTTGCAGTTTTTCTTCCCTAGAGTTCGAATATTTTCCCAAGTGTCCAAAGCAAGAGTCATTGAGTGTACGGATCTTTATTCGAGCACCTGAGCATGGCAATGTGTGGCATAAAGACAAGCTTTCTGATAAACCTTGCAACAGTTTTGCTAGATTAAATGTTTTCTCATGTAGTCAATCTTTTTAGCAATTTTATTTAATGCTTTTAAGTAATTAAGTTAAATTAAGATAGATTAAGCTATATTAAACAACGATTAATTAAGCACATAAGTATGATTGCTTCGAGCATGTGCATGACGCTTGGTAATGCCAATATTGCTTAACGTTTAATAACCCAAAAACGTTATACGTGTTCAAGATGTGTAAGGAAAGTGGGACTAGATGCTTATGTTAGGATTAGTTAGATATTAGTTAATTAGTTAGATTAAATTACCAATTAAATTACTTCATTCTTTTTATCTTTTATTTTAAACACCCAAAACATAAAATATAAAAATAATAAAAATCATATGTCTCGATTGCACTTAACCATATCTTTGCATAATTGGGAAGACAACAATAAGCTAGTGTACTGAAAAACAAAGGTCCATGGAATTCCATCGAATTGCACATAAATGCTTAGTGATTTATATTATTGAGCATATTACGTATTCGTATTCTCTCGGTATCAGAACTTATACAAACTTCTGCTCGACATGTATGACAAATTGGATATATACAAACTTCTGCTCGACATGTATGACAAATTGGAAATTAGTTTGAGGCCGTCATTTGGTACCTGATGCCTATCCGATGGCTGCCCGATGGCTGCATTGACCTTGGCCAACATTCTTAACGTTCCGAAACTGCCAAATATCCTTGGCTTTCTTTTAGCGCTTCAAAACTTTCGTTTAGGAGGTTCTGAATCTTTCAAATTGCTGGCTTTTCTTTCACCGCTTCGAAACTTTTGGCGCACCGATTTTCCGAAAGTTCCGTCAACAGGACAATCCGATCCATTTCAAATCCGATTCAGCCAAAGCGAATAGGAACGCAAACGACGACATCCACAGCAAGCACGATGATGGCGGAGGGCCGCGAGCACATCCAATCTGGCAGAACAAGGCCACAAGCGTGCCACGTGGAGGACGAAGACACTGCTCATATCACTAAATTCTCCGCAACGAAGCTCTGCTCAGCTCAGCTCAGAAGCGGAACCTCCAGAAGACATGGCAGCAGCTCTGCTTTCACCGCCAAATCCAAACATAATCCGCAGCAGCCATGGCGGCACGATCTCGTTCCTCGTTTTGCGCTTCAGCATTTCGAAACCTCAACGTCGCCAGCGCTACCGCGAGCGTTTCACAAAACTTTCCTCCAAATTCAGAGCTCAGGCAACCGCGGAAATCGCAATTCCGGCGAACGCGAACATTTCCGGCGCCAGCGACAATGCCGATTCCATAGTGCTGGACGTGAGCGGCATGCGCTGCGGAGGCTGCGCCGCGCGAGTGAGGAAGGTGTTGGAAGCGGACGAGCGCGTGGAATCGGCGGCCGTGAATGTGATGTCTGAAATGGCCGCCGTTCGCTTGAAGAAGAAGAAGAAGAACAAGAATGATCTGTGCTCTGCGTCGGTTTCGGCGGATTTTGTTGCTGCGGAGCTTGCGCGTTTGCTGACGGAGAACGGATTCCCGGCGAAGAAACGGAGCTTCGAGTCGGATGTGCGAGCTCGTCTGCAAAAATGGAGAGAAATGGCGGACAACAAGAAGGATTCTCTGCACAAGAGTCGCAACAATGTTGCTTTCGCTTGGTTGCTCGTTGCCGTTTGCTGCGGATCGCATGCCGGCCATTTCCTGCACTCCCTTGGCGTTCACGTCGCTCACGGTAGCGCTTGATGTTAGTTTTCTGCATCATTTCTACGCACTCGTAGTTGAAATCGAACCTTTCGTTTCTTCAAAATAACTATCACAGGGGAAATTAATAATTTTGGAAATGAGTGAAAATTTCCACTAGGAATTTGAACGCTGCGTCAGCCGGGAGTCGAACCCGGGTCTATTGCTTGGAAGGCAATTATCCTAACCGTTGGACTACTGACGCTATCTGTTTTTCATCGTTGAATTTAAAGAACAAGAGATTCAAATCACATTTTTCAAAACTACAAGAGACGCAAATCATATTTCATGGGATGCAAATTAAACTTGATAGAAAACTTTGTCGGAATTCGGAAAAATGTTCTTTTCTTCGTAAAACATTTTGTTTCTGTTGTTATTGTCCTGACGCACTTATTATTGAAGTTTGCTCATGAACTGAGCTGATGAAATATAGGCAATGCTCATTTTGGATATCTGCAGGTCCCTTTTTTGAATTCCTGGATAACGTATACCTGAAGTTTGGTGTAGCTCTCACAGCACTTTTGGGCCCTGGCAGAGGTGATTTGTTTTTTTTTTTTTTAATTTTTAATAAAAATTTAGTTTTGATCTTGGGATAAAGCATCAATTTGCATATTTGTTGATTATGAAACTTACCATTTTGTTTCACAACCCTAAAATCAGATCATTACAAAAAATGGAATGCATCTGACGACAGCCATCTCAAATAGCAGCAACACGAGGCCCATGTGGCACGTGCTGATTCGCCTAATTAATCAAATTATGAAAAATGTAAAGAAAACATTTAATTCTTCCTTTCTTCTGCTTCACAAGTTAACTTTCGTTGTGATGAGACATCACATTCTTGTAAAATGAAAGCATGCATTGATGAAAAATTACAAGTCGTTTCATTTATAACCGTGTGTGACATAAAAATGTTTTCTGTTTCATTGATAACAAACTCTGTTGGGCGACAAAAACACTGCCTGAACATGCAACTAGACGGTTTACCAATTGAGCTACAACGGCATATGCAAAATAAGTAATCAAGTATATAGTCTATTATGTAGAAGAGCATACAAGAAATTAAGGAGAGAGAACTATATCAGAATAGGGAGGCATGTTACCCGGATTCGATTCTAACTTCCTTGACAATTATTCTTTAGGATGTTATGGTGAAGAGAGTTCATATAAATGTTGAGTCATTCTGTAATAATTTTAATTTAGTTTCGGTTAACATAGTGTGATTTCATCTATTTCTACACTTCTATTACTGCAGAGCTACTTGTAGATGGATTCAAAGCTTTTGCTCAGAAATCCCCAAATATGAATTCACTCGTTGGATTTGGTGCCATTTTTGCTTTTGTTATCAGCTCTGTAAGTATAATGGCGTAAAATAGCATGCAAGATCATTCTGGTATCAAGAACTTTAAGTTTCGAGTTATTCTGTGAACTCTAATAAACATAAGTGATGGCTATAAATTGTGCGTACTGTTTCTCAGATTTCTTTGGGGTCTTCCACACTCCATTGGGATGTCACATTCTTTGATGAGCCGGTAATTTGCTTCCTTCTATATTTTTATATTATTAAGTATTATGATGAAGGCTTTAACGGATATTAACACTGATATTTTGGAACATTAATGTTACCGATGCGCGTAAGTTTCTGTGACACTGTTCCAGATATTGTCTATACGCCTTTCATTATGCTGGTTTTGGACAAAATATTATAGTCAAAATCATTCCTTGTTTCTTGATTCTGTTATCTTTAATATAGAACCAAGTATTTTCTTGTTAGTATGCAGGTTATGCTGCTTGGCTTTGTTTTATTAGGACGCTCTCTAGAAGAAAGGGCAAGGCTTGAAGCTTCCAGTGATATGAACGTTCTTCTTGTGCGTAATCTCTGTCTGTCTGTCTGTCTGTCTGTCTGAGATTTCATGTAGCTGTGGTAACTTATAATTTACTAAAATGGCAAGTCAAGTAATGACGATATAATACACTGATCCACATAATGAATGAATGTGATCATACAGATTCTTAATGCTACTAATTACAGTGATGTTTGATGTATAATGACATATGAACAATCTGTCCACTTGCTTTTCTTTTCAGATCTATTTTTTGGAGTAACTTTCTTCTGTAAATGAGCATTGAAACATCAATTAGATCCTTGGCATTTCAACCTAGTGTAGGCTAAAACCTTGCTAGTTTAGATGGCTTCCACAGATAGCTTGTCATCTCGTCCAGAATGGGTTTTCTGGACTTGCCAACAAATATGCCATAACATTAGAACACTTAGATAAAAAACAGAGGGTAACAGATATAGCATATCAAATCAGTATGGTTGAATAAAATCAATTTTTCTAAATATTGTTCGGTTGCATTTTTTGAAACAAGACAGCTACAATTTTCTTGTCTACTGTAGGCACTTTCTTTACTTTATTATGCTATGTATAAATTACACATATATGAAGGACAGCAGTGATTGCTGAATTGATCAATATTTCTCAAGGTTGAAATGTTAAAAAATATTTGCTAGCCATATGATTTATAAAACTACAAATTCAGTTGACTATTTGTTGTTTTCTGAACAGTCTCTTGTATCTTCTCAATCACGCTTGGTGATCCCTGGTGACGGTAGTGCACTTTCAAGTAATTCAGTTCTTCCCAGCCAAGCTTTAAGCTTTGAAGTGCCAACGGATGATATTAGACCGGGAGATTCTGTACTGGTTCTTCCTGGTGAAACAATTCCAATAGATGTATGTCCAAACCTTCAATTCATTGTTTTAGCACTTGTGTAAACCTTTATTCAGTTAGTTACTAGTCTTCTTGGAGAATTAGTGAAATTTCTGAGAAGAATCTTTTGTTTTTTTCTTAGCTGATGATGTTTGGGTTTATTATGCAATTTTTTCCCTTTTCATAAAGGAATATTATTGTTATTTATTTTTAAATTTTAGGGAAAGGTTGTGGCAGGCACTAGTGTTGTGGATGAATCCATGCTCACTGGAGAACCCTTCCCTGTGAGAAAATCCAGGGGTTGTCATGTTTCTGCAGGAACAGTCAACTGGGTACGTTTGACAATTCTCATTACACTCTGTCCAGAATTAGGAAATTATTTTGACTGCCTTGGAAAAATTTCTGATAATGCCATTTTTTGTTCCGTTGGTTTTAGCATTACATTCATTTGGTCAATTGCTTTGCTAGTTGTTGAATAATAAGATAGAACACTTCATGGCTATATCTAAAATTGGATATGCGAGTGCCATAAATAGATCAATGAGGAAGAATTGATAGAATATTTGAAATTAAGATGGTTTCATGTTGTAAGAAACAGAAAAAAAATGAAACATGGATTTTTGTCAAACAGATATAATTTATTTTATATACTTAAAGTGAGCACATGCTTTTAGAGGCAATAGAACCTAACAATACCATGCACGTTCAAATACTACAATTGTAATCGAATGTGATACGTTTTACACTAGCTTTACTTTGGATGATCTCATTTCCTTACTGTAAAAAATATCTTCTATTGTCATTTCAACATGCTTTACTGTATATGGCAAGAAGGATCCATAGAACATCGATCATCTTTGAGGAGATGACATAAGACAAGCAATGAGAAAATTTATAAGTGTGCCACTCAAGAGCCTATAGAGTTGTTGGGGATCGTAGCTTGCATATGCAACAGAATCATCAGAGAATGTGAAACAATAAAATATATTTAGGAATCTTGTTTCTTTTTTGTTAAACAAAATGAAAGGATGTTTCTTCGTTAGAAATAGAGGAAATACTGTATCAGTGAGTCTAAGCATGACAACCAGTGTTTCATTAGGATGCATCTAATTCGAATGTCTTGAAAGTCTCCTTGCTTTAAGATTCACCACT
Organism: Gnetum montanum; assembly: GCA_015680685.1. Classification (NCBI taxonomy): domain Eukaryota; kingdom Viridiplantae; phylum Streptophyta; class Gnetopsida; order Gnetales; family Gnetaceae; genus Gnetum; species Gnetum montanum. The sequence continues at coordinate 2,683,942 of MNCI01026832.1, forward strand.
TCCATGGTTTGAATACGATAAAATGCTTAATGCCCTCATCTTCTGCTCTTTGAGATGTGCATTGATTGTGTAGACTAGTTTTTTAAATTTTAAATATTGGAATTATACTATAGGGCAAAGATTCTTAAGAAATTTGTTAAGAACATGAGATTATGTACTGTTATTTCAGATGGCATAATCAGTATCATGTCTTATTTTGGAAAATTTAGACACTTGCATCCTTTTCAAAGCTGTGATATATATGCAGATATTTATTCCAAATTGAGAGCATGGGTGTTGCAGGGAGGCCCTTTAAGAATTGAAGCTTCTACAAGCGGAGCCATGTCAACCATATCAAGGATCATTCAAATGGTGAGAATATGTGCTTTCCCGTTTATCAGAATATAAGATAGGTTCTAAATTTACAGTTAATCTTGTAGTTCAAAAATACACTATCATCATCCCAATGAATTCTTTTCCACCATTTACCTCTGTTAAGAGCCAAATTAACCTTAATACCAACCATGTTCGTTCAAAACACAGCATTGTTGAAAAAGTTGATTTCTTGTAATTGCTTGTTGTTTTTCAGGTCCTGTCTGGAACTAACTTTTTCTAAAATACATACCGAGTTTCAAATTTTCCAATCTTTTTAAATTCAATCTTCCTTGCAGATATTAATGGTAAATTAAGGACCAGTGCTTTCAGTTTGTATCTTCAAAATGAGGCGCAGTTTCTTAACCTGTTGCTCCCTCTAATTTTTAGATCACTTATTTGGTAAATATTAATGGTAAATTAAGGACCAGTGCTTTCAGTTTGTATCTTTAAAATGAGGCACAGTCTTTTAACCTGTTGCTCCCTCTAATTTTTAGATCACTTATTTGGTAAATATTAATGGTAAATTAAGGACCAGTGCTTTCAGTTTGTATCTTTAAAATGAGGCACAGTCTTTTAACCTGTTGCTCCCTCTAATTTTTAGATCACTTATTTGGTAAATAATATAAAACTACTTTCACCATTTTACTTGCAAGTAAACTAATTGGGTTGTACATTCAAAAACCTTATAATGATCATATGCTGAACCCATTTATTTGGGGCTGGTTCTATGAGTTGCCTTATCTCAGTCTTGTCAATCCAGATGTCTTTTGGTTTGACCCTTTTTACTTTTGTTCTACTTGGAAGATTTTCCTTTAGCCCGGAGTCACAGCGTCTATGTTGAACAGGTCATGCCATCTCAGCCAGCCACCTTCATTTTCTTTGCTATATGTCATAGCTCACTTAAACTACAAATATACTAAGGACCACTAAATTTTTTGATGTGCATGGTTTTGAGGCACACAGCTATCAAAATGCATTTCTGTCTACATAACGGAACATGATCATTTGATTCAGTAAACAGGGCATTCATAAACATTTTTAAGTATGCTTTTATGACAGTTAATTTCCTTTGAAAACACTAAATATGCTGTATTGAAATTTTAAGTTTATTTGCCGGTCAGTATTATTTATCGTAACAGCTACTTTGCAGTTCTATAAATCAATTCGAATTTTCTAGAGGTATTATTATGTGGCTAATCTACAAGTGTAGAACTAGCCTTGACTATGGTGTACTGTTGTGACAGTAAGCTAGCAGTTATACAAAGAATTTGAGGTTAAAAAAATCTCACAGGCACACTGAAGAGGTTCTGATGAACTTTTTTGCAGTTTGGAAAAATCATTTTTATTTGAAATATCATCATCATCAACCTAGCTGTGTCCCAACAAAATGGGGTCTCTATGAAGAGCTAGTTTTTATTTGGAGTACGTGTTAGTTTACTAGAATTGTCCTCATCAGAATCTAATACTAGGATACTGTGTAATGGGGTTCATCAGGAAAAAGAACTTCAGGTATTTAATTTCTTACATTCCATAATAAGAATAAATTGTAGTATTCATTACATCAGGATATATTATATCATATTTGAATTGAAGATTGAAATGAGATCGTGCACATCCAACTACAGATTGAGCATTTCATTTGACATCATTTTTTCAATCTTGCATTAAAATATATTCTCATTCTGTCCACAGGTTGAGATATCCATTGTGTAATATTTTCCAGGAAAATTATATTTTGTAATATACTAAATTTATCTTGGATTATTTTTTCCTAAATAAATAAATATCACTGATGGGAGCCTTTTTTGTGGTGTTTTCTGATGATTTTGATTTCATGCGTTTCTACTAACTGAAAAGTTGTTAAGAAGCAATGAAAACCTTTATAAATCATAAATAAAATTTGATCCTATCTGTTCAATATTAATCAAGAAGCTGTTTTCTTCAGGTTGATGAGGCTCAAGCTCAAGAGGCTCCTGTACAAAGGCTAGCGGACTTGATTGCTGGACCCTTTGCATATACCGTTATGGCACTTTCTGCTGCAACGTTTTGTTTCTGGTTTGAATCTACTTTATTAAGATAATTATTTCCCAAATGTCATTTCTTCTTTGCATCATACGCGCATTCTTAGTAACTGGTAGAATAACCGTGGTTTTGGGGAACCTTGATTGTTAGTTGCGTGACTCGGCAAACATAAATGAAACCAGCAACCCAAGCATATTCTTTCACCTTCGTGCAGTTCTCTTTTTCTAATTGCTACCAAAAATATTGTCACACATGTTTATGCTTGAAGACCATTTACATTTTCAGGTACTACATTGGAACAAATGTTTTCCCAGATGTTATGCTAAATGACATGGCAGGGCCCAATGGAAGTTCTCTGCTTTTGAGCTTAAATCTTGCTACCAATGTCCTGGTGGGTAATCATGCTTCAGAGCAATGAAAACTTGTTGACATGAATGAGCTGCAACATAGTAACATACCCAGTTATGGGATAATTTTGATTTACAAATAGTGTGAGTGAGTGTCATTTGCATGAATAATTAATTCTCGCCCAGATTACATACTTCAAATTTAATTATCTTTTATCATTAGAATTAAATGAAGTTTTTAAATCATAAATTTTAGTTTCGCATTATGATAGCTTATGGCTTTAATGTTTTGAAAATTTTTTGGGACTATTTTATTCAATTCATATTTGTATCCAGGTAGTTGCATGCCCCTGTGCCTTGGGTCTAGCAACACCAACTGCTGTCCTTATAGGAACTTCTCTTGGTAAGGGCTCTTCTCTGTTCATATTACCAAACACTGAAGTTTTTGTTATTTTATTATTCATAGGCTTGATTATTGTTGTGATTTCTTGTAGTCATCTTCTGGGATACAAACTGTTGCTAATTATTATTCTTACAGGTGCAAAACAAGGCCTTGTTATCCGTGGAGGCGATGTACTGGAAAGATTATCCAGCATAGATGTTGTTGCCTTTGATAAAGTAATTAACGTTATTGAACTTCCCATATAGAAGTCTTCCTTTGTGTACAATTTCGGTTTCCCTTTAGTGTGCTTATACACCTTCAACTTGGGCAGACAGGAACCATAACTGAAGGGAGACCTGTGGTAATGTCTGTTACTGCATTGCATTATGATGAAGAAACAATCCTAAGGCTGGCCGCTGCTGTTGAAAAGACGACAAATCATCCCATTGCCAAGTCAATTATAGAGAAAGCACAGGAATTGAAATTGGATATTCCTTCAACAGAAGGACAAGTTACAGAGCCAGGTTTTGGCGCCTTGGCTGAGATTGATGGAAAATGCATCGTTGTAGGTTCCGTAGAATGGATAAACAAATGCCTTAAGAAAGGAAACGGTGATTCTGAATTTGAAGAGCTGATTCCTAGCATAACAGGAAAGCTTTCAGCGAGAACTGCAAGTTCATGCTTACAGCAATCAATGTCAGTAGTGTACATTGGGGAGCAAGGAAAAGGCATCATAGGAGGGATTCTAGTCGCTGATACTTTGCAGAAGGATGCAAGAAATACCATTTTAAGGTATGTAGCATCTTTGCACATTATCTTTACACTGTATTCGTGCATGCTGTTCCATATTGGAATCACAACACAATAAAGTAGAAAAATTCATTTTTGTCTTGGGAAAATTGTACAAAAAGAGCAACATCACAGAATTTCAACATGAAATACTGATAGTTTGATTTTGGGGGTGGTCCCCAAAAGTTTCCTATAAGATGATTGAGCCCCGTATGCACAATTGAAAGTTTTCATATGAATCTAAGTACAAATAGTAGAGGCCATATGAACTATTAAGTTCATCAAGAAACGTAGCTGAATATATTCTGCAATTTACACTACATTTGAGCTTCTATAAATGCTAGTGTATTAGTATCTCTACTTTAAGACATGTCCGGTGATTGCCAAATGCACGATGTAGATTTAGCTAATCTCTTAGGCCGTGTTTGGTTACAGGAATCTCCCAATGTTGAACCCGTATATTTGATTTCTTATATTTAAAAAAAATGGTTTGGTTTTGCATAGGTGAGGATACAGCCTATGTTTTGTTATTTTTATTTTTGAATCCTTCATGATTTAACCTTAAAAGGTGTAATCTCTCCAGATCACAAATCTCTCTAGTCAAAATGCATATTGGTACAGGAGCAAGGAGAGTTATGTAACCAAACATGCCCTAGGAAAATCTTATTACAAGGTGTACGTGAATGAGTAATCCAGTAGACATCCATGGACAAGGAGTTTAAAGTACTTCGGTAAATTAAAATATACGCTTACAAGATCCTTGACAGCATTTTCTGAACATGTCCTCTACAACAAAAATGTATTCCTCCCTCGCTAGCATACTGTGAGCAGTTGAACTGTCTTTGAAAACCCGCAGGTCAGAGCAGAGCACAGTTTTCTAAGACCTATATTAAAACAAGAACGGAAAAGGACACCATTCATAAAAATCTGAATTTTCCTTATCCATCAAAGTAAGATGTATTTCTATATTCTTTGGTGTGAATTATAGTCCAGAAAATTTTTTTTGGGTACTTTGAACACCTAACCCTGACAACTATGATGGTATTACTGTAACAAAATTCCATATTCAGACATCTTTGCAGGGACCCTTAACGACAAAATGGCCTGGATATTAACAGATTTATTCCGTTTTACAGGCTCCAGAAAATGGGAATAAAGACCATGATGCTTTCAGGAGACAGGGAAGAGGCAGTAGCGCATGTTGCTAACACTGTTGGCATAGCAGAAAAGGAGCATATTCGGGCTAGCCTGAAGCCAAATGAAAAAAGAGACTTCATACGTTCCCTGCAAAAGCAGGGGCACACTGTTACCATGGTAATGATGACGCTCAAATTCAAGTTCAAAAATATTAATTTTCCAACATAGATCTTTAGTTCAACTTAAAATAAAAAAAATTTCATGCACCACCTTGTCAATCAACAATGATAATTAAGGATCAATTTTCCACTGACCTAGGTCGGAGATGGTGTAAACGATGCACCAGCCTTGGCACTTGCTGATGTTGGAGTGGCATTACGGTTACAGAAGAGGGAGGATGCTGCCTCAGATGCTGCATCCGTGATATTACTAGGCAATAAGCTATCCCAGGTACCGTGAAACGGCTTAATTATGAGAGCTCTGAGCATCTACACTTAAAAATTAGGTTGTATATCTTCACATAAATTGAAGATGATGGTCTGTAAAGTTATAATTTTTCATATGTTTCGTATCATAATTCAGAGAGCAGCAAGGTGTATGGTGTTGAACCTTGAAAAAACAAAACAAAACAAAAATCAAATCAAAATTCACATGGCAGGATTTCAAATAATGACTCAATTTGTTGTCTTAATGCATATTTATGCTGGGATGGCAGATAGTGGAGGCCATAGAACTTGCAAGAGCCACAATGAGCAAAGTTCGTCAAAATCTGGGATGGGCTATCGCGTACAATGCATTTGCTATTCCTGTTGCCGCAGGGGTTCTGCTTCCGTCTATGGACTTTACTTTGACGCCTTCGCTGGCTGGTAATTAAATAACTCCAAACTCGAACTCTTTCCACTTTTTTTTTTGTTCATAATCTGTGTAAATATATGCCTGTGCTTTCCTTCAGGAGGAATGATGGCGTTCAGTTCCATATTGGTTGTCACCAATTCATTGTTGTTACAATTTCAAGTGGCTAGGCCAGGGCTAAAAATGGATTCGTTGCCAAACGTGGTTTCATCTTCGACAGAATAATGAACACTTTTGGTGGGTAATTCTCCATACCGAGGTTCCAGAAACGGCATTTTTTATCCTCATGGTTCTACTATTGTCACTGTTTCTGATGAACAAAATTTTCTGTTTCAAAGTTCTCTGAGTTTTAGTGAGATAGTTACCTGAAAACAACTTGAAGGAGGGAATATTGTAAATTTGTTGAATCTATCAATTTTGCAGCCAGCTGTTGTATAATGCAAAGTATGCAATCCACGTTCTATGATGGAACGTAAAGTTTTGCCAGTCATTTAGTTATGTTCCTGTTGATGTTTGTATCCTGTACGAAGATTATTCTATATTGAACGTCGTTGCTGCCGAAAGACAAGATTGTTGCGGGCCTTCCAAACCGTCCACAGAAGTAGGGCGGCCCATGAATCCCCAGACGCATGCCTGGGGGGGGCACAGCGGCCGCGCGCCACACGTCGCGCGTGCGAGGACAGTCGCGCACAAAGTCCCCGCACGCGCGACGTGTGGCGCGCCGCCCTACTTCTGTGGACGGTTTGGAAGGCCCGCAACAATCTTGTCTTTCGGCAGCAACGACGGCCCCCTCCGCAGCGGCTGGTCTGGCAGGCGTCCTGCGCGTGGAAGGAAATCGAGAATGCCATGGGACAGACGCCCACGTACGAACCTGACTGCGCCGTCTTTCAGGAATTCGAGGAGCTCTGACAACTGGTGATTCAATGTGGGTGGGATGTTCCTCTGCAGCGGCTTGTGGGGGACCCAGATCTGGCTGATGACGCCTTCTTTTCCAACTGGGTCAACGACCGCACCTTCTTCAGGGGGTGGGAAATCTGGGTCACGGAGGCGGCTATCGCCAGTTGTCTGGGGACCCCCATCGTTGGGGAAACCATCCTACCGTCTACCCACGGCCTCCAGGACGCAGCGATGTTCTTCAGTGGGGCCATCCCCAGGACCAAAAGCCGGCAGGTGCCTAGATCTGCTCTCCCTCACCTTTGGGCCCGTGGGGTGGATCTGGTGGAACAGTACTTTGTCCAGACTGGCAACGGGTCTAAGTTGCAGGGCCTACACTTCACCTTCCTCCGTTGCCTGAAGACAGGGGCCCAGGTCAACCTCCCCCTCTATTTTAAGGAGGCCCTTC
>MNCI01026832.1:2691365-2800013 GCA_015680685.1 Gnetum montanum
TGTGTAGGGTCGTCGGGCCCCAAGGGCGTGGCGCCCTCCCGAGTCGGGATGACCTCCGCCCCCCGGAACCCTCTCCCCCCCCCCACGGCCTCCACATGGAATGAGGAGCAACGACAAAAGCTGATGGCGGAGGCCAGGGCGGCGGAACGGAGGGAGTGGGAGGCGAAATGGGAGGAGGCCCTGGCCCAGGCCCACAACGAACTGGAAGCCCAGTTCCAGGCCAGGGAGCAAGAGAGGGCTAGACATCAGGACCTCATGACGGAGGCGGCAAAGGCCAGACTTGCCGACGAAATCAGAGCCCAGGTGCGGGAGGAGCTTGCACAGGAGGCGGAGTCCCAGAGACAGCGGCAGCAGGCGGAGCAGGAGGAACAGACCCGACTTAGGGAGGAGGAAGAGCAGAGACAACGGCAGCTCGACCGCGCCCACGAGCATAGTGCCCGGCAGTGGTTGCGGGGGGGTCGATGCCCATACCTCATGTTAGGTATTAGCAGCGAAAGTTCCTGGGGTCGCCTTCTAAGGCACATCCGCCGAACCTCGGCACAGTGCCACCCTGACGCCGGCACCTCCACGGATGACAGGAATAGAAGGCAGGCGGCCATGCAGGGCCTCCAGCAGGCTGCCAGTTTCATGGACACGGAGGAGCACCGCAATACCTTGGATCTCCTGCATGAGCTGATTCGGCCGGATTGTGCCTGTAAACAGCTCCCCACCAACCCCTAAGGTGGTGGGGGGTCATCGTCGTCGTNTTTTTGTAATCTTATGTAACATATTTTGATCTTTCATAATAGAATCCCGAATACTTTCTCAAAAAAAATAAAAAAATTTATAGCTAAAATTTAATTATTGTTTCTAAAAAACTAATCTCTTTAAAATTATTATTTTAAATAAAAATTGATGAATTGAATTTTTGTAAAAATATAATGGTAGTCTTATTGAAAGCATGAGATCCTTTATAGTTTATATTGATAATTATTTCCTTAAACTTCTAAATTCGAATTGGTCATGTTATCTTCTTATGTTATGTTCTGCCCTTTCATAGCTTGACATATATCCACGCCTCTGGTATTTTCATCATATTATGTCTCTGTGGGGCTGCTGCCTTATGCACATTAACATAACAGTGTTCCGGTAAAAAAATTTTAATTGAGAAATTTCAATTCAAGTAATTGAAAAATAGAAGGGTTTGTGGTGGCTTATTAAGGCGGAAATTAAGTACGTCCCTCGCTTGTGAGAGTATTTGTTTAAAGTCAACTTCTTGTTTAGAAAGGTAAACAATTATGAGTAAGATAATTTTCTAAACAAAAATTAAAGGAAAATGTTATAAGATTAATGAAAGTTATTATCTTGCTATTTTGTATAGTGTTGAATGTAGGGTTTTACCAAAGAATTGAACAATACATTAGTGTGGTAAAAATACAAATACTTGGATGTTAAAAAAGATAAATTGTATAATCCAAAGATTAGGGGAAGGGTTGGAGTGGTTTTTATTTTAGATAATCTTTAGGAATGTCATCTTGAATGGTTTCGTCATGTGTGAAGAAGATTACATAATGAGTCTATTAACAAAGATTGCCACATCAATATGCCAAAAACCCCATTGAAAGAAAAACTAAAAACATGGGAAAAAACAATTGAAAATGAACTAAGAAATTGCAAATTGATAAGGATCTAACTTTTTATAGACATGAATGGTAAAAGAGAACTCATGTAGATGACCTCATTTTGTTGGGACGATGCTAGGATGATAATGATGATACTCAAAGAATCTATTAAATTAATTAGTTTGTATAAAATGCATTGATAGCAATGACTCAAAAGTAAAACAAATGTGTCTAATATTTATGTTGTTTGAATACTTCTATATTATGACCTAGAATCAACATTGGTAGATATAAAAACTCATACAAAGGTTTACTTTACGTTATCATTTACTTACAAAGAACTTTATTCCATAACATTTTATGATATATGTTGCTCATCATCGATCACTATAGTTGACACAACTAACATGTTCTATCCTTGTATTGTACATTATTGCATATTCAAGATTTAATTTGAAAGTGATGTGATCTCTCACACTGAATATACTACTTGGAAGGTGTCATATCCCGAAAATAATCCTTTTAATAAGAAAAAATTGAAGGACATCACATACGAAGCACTAAAGAAAGGTCAAACTACACAACATAGATAAAAAAAGCTCTTCAATTGTGAAGATGTTTATTTAGGTATACAACCTTACAAGAAATCTTTAAAAATTAGAAAAAGAAAATTAGCTTTTTCTAAGAAAGTTGATTTCTATCTTGACAAACTTTACATCATTATCAACCTTCACCCTTGATTTAGGAAGAGAATGTTAGGATTGGTGATGTGTGGCAAGGTACCCCTACACCCAACTATACAAATCACAAGCGTTCATGCATGATCTGGTCAAATTTTGTAGACCTTAAGTTCCTAAGTACACAAGTTCCAGGACATGAAATCTAATCGTGACAATCATTATCTTCTCAACTACACTTATGGAGCTTCATTGTATGGTTAAGTGTAATTAAGACACATGATTTTTATTATTTTATATTCTATTTGTCTATGATTAACATCAAGTTGAAACTTAATTTATAAATCAATTTAACTAATCTAATTGCTAATCAATAACTATCTAAACATAAGTATCTGGTCCCTATTTCTATGTACATCCTGAACACGTATAACATTATTGGGTTACCAAATGTTAAGCGTTGCTGGGATTACCAAGAGTCATACGCATGCTTGAAGCAGTTGTACTTATGTGCTTAATTAATTGCTATTTTAATTTGGTTAGCTTACTTTAGCTTAATTACTTGGTAGTATTAAATGAAATTGCATAAAACATTAAATGCACGAATAAAATAATTAAGCTAGCCAAGGTGCTGCAAGGTTTGATTAGAAAGCTTGTATTTATTACCACACACACTATTGTGCTCAGGTACGACAGTGCTCGAATAAAGATTTTTACACTCAATGACTCCTGCTGTAGGACCTTTGGAAAATATTCTAACTCTGGAGAGAAGAAACTACGAGAGCTCTGCTATGCTATGACAAAAAACTATATGGAAACCATGTGCCCAAGCATTATATTTATAAGCTGGCACATACCCTGCAATGTTGAATATCCGACATTACTTCTTGGGACCCAATATTGCGTACTCGATATCCGGGCTTCGATATTAGAGCTAGGCAAAATACGATTCATCATACCCCCATGACTGAATGAAAACTAGTCCTTGAGTGAACAAAAGGAGGAACAAGTTCTTTACAAAACATTGGAAAGGTATGAGATTATTGACTAACATGAAAATTGACTTAGTTGTAACATACAGACTCTAAGTGCCCAATTGTACAAGTTTACAATCTTTTACAAAATTGGATGTTCATGACAATAGAATTGAACACCCTGGACAAAATTGACATCCAACTCCTTTGGTAGCTGAAGAGCAAGGAAGAATATCCAGTGATCATGAATGGTCCTCATCACATGGTAGTGCTACGTCTTCCTTGGTGAAGATAGTCCCACTTCCAATCCACGTTTCCCATTGCAATCACAACAAAATCATGAATTAGTATGCAATGTGTAACATATAACTTTTAGGTACCTTGTCTTGTCGATTGTTACTCTTAGCTATGTTGTGATTATGGTGGATGGATTCCTTTAATAGTGTTAGCGGGAAGACTAAAAAATAGGGTGAAATGGATAAGCAATCCATTATTATTTTCTGAAAAGTCCAAATGTGATGAAATGCTTGAAGAGGGCTAAAGAATTACAACAATAAAAAGAGGATTTCATGGAAAAATGTTGTAAAGATGAACACAATTGGATGTCATTGATGGGACATACAAAAGGATTTGATTGTGAGAATGTCTAAGGATAAAGAACTTAATAAACCCAACCAAAAGGTATGCAAGTGAGTCCTCCCAAAGTAGGCACATGCCCTTTATTACCCCTACATAACTTCAAACCAAGGAGTTTGTGAGCCCCATGGGTGATTAATGGTTATAGAAAGTTAAGTACAAAAACCTGGAAGAAACTACTTAAGAATTTTGACACATCCAACCCAAACATCAAACAAAAACATGAAATCAGTAGTGAGGTAAGACATGGAAAGCACATATGGATGAGGGAGAGAGTGGAATGAAGTTCTTGATTAAGGTCACATGAAGTCCCTTGTGAATTTTGTGGTTAAATGACATGATAAAATCCATTTTTAGTCCAGACCAAGACCAACCACATTCAATGACACACATCACCATTCTAAGACCAGTCCAGCCCACTGAGACACAAGAGTGTCCCCACAGAACAACCACCATTCCTTATTAAAGAAGAAAAGAGAAGTAGGAAGTGATAAAGGACCTTAGTTAGAGAGGATCTTCAGACATTGGTAACATGTCTTTCTAGTCTCATAACTAGTGCTTATAGCCCATTTATTTTGTCTAAGGGGTGTGCTTTGAATACCCATCATTTTTTTTTGAATGGAAACCACACCATGCAATGACTTATTCAACTTTTGTTATTGGTCAACACGAAATGGTAAGAAATCCATGAAAACACACATGCACCCAAGTAAGCAAAAAGGCACAAAGAGTACTGAGTCCCCTTAAAGTCACACCTTGTTCGAACCTTTAAATCCTTTCCAAGTTTAGAAACTACCAAGGTCACAAGTTCATTAAATTTTTATTAATGAAAAAGGAACCTCACACATCTAGAACAAGGAAAACCATAGAGTTTGTGGATGGGTGGATGTTGTGGACTCATAGCCTATTTCATGAAAAATAAACCATGTCAAAGTTATTAGTAACAAAATTCAAAGCTAGAATCTAGACACCAACAATCAAATAACCAGATAGCACATGCCCACATCAAACAAACCACATTGTACCCAGTTGGCAATAAGGCACGTTATTATTATTATTGAAACATAATAAGAAAATCACATCCAAATAAAGGAAGATATACAAGAAATTGTAAAATATTGAAGAAAAATAAAATGTATTAACGATGTTGCAAAATAAAAATTTTAAAAAATTAATAATGAAAGAACAAAAAGGTGTAAAATAAAGAATGTGTAAAACAAAAGTTGTAAAAATAACAAGGTGTAAAACAAAAACATATAAAAGAAAAAGACAAGAAACTAAGGAGCTACTTATATAGTTAGCATGGATGGCCATCGCCCCCATGACTAAGTTGAAAGGAGGAGATTCGAAAGATTGAGCGTGGTTGTACATCTGATGAGGTGTTTGTTGCACTAGCTTGCTTAGGTTTGTGGAAAAGTTTGACTTGTTGTATGTTGACCAACTACTTCTTGTCTAAGCTCATAGGTTTATAGATTAACATGGTCCCAAAAGGGAATGTTTCATAAATTATATAAGCTTCTTTCCACAACATCTAGAACTTAGTTTGTTGAGGTATATGTGTGGGGTTCCAGTAGAGGACCTTATCTCTCGATTGAAATTTGACTTTTCTAATTTTAAGGTCATAGCACTTTTTGTTGAATGCTTTATGCAACTCATTAGATGATAGGGCCACCAATCAATTTTTGTCTAGCAAGTTGAGATTCATTAATCTTTCTTTTTGTGCTAGACATAAGTCAAGGTTAAGGTTACAAGCTGTTGAAAGTGTACAGAGTTTGGATTGAATAGGAAGTGTTGGTAATTTTCCATACATTAGCTCATAGGAAGAGTAGCCTATGCTGAGTTTCCATGTTGAGCAATGGGCCCAGAGGGCATCGTTGAGTTTTGTGCTCTAATCCCTCCTATATTTTCTAATAGTTCTTGTTAGGATCTTTATTATTTCCCTATTTGTAACCTCAGCTTGACAATTGGCTTGAGGGTGGTAAGGTGTTAATTTATGTTGAACCCACAAGTGTTGCATGAGCTTCTAAAAGGTAGTGCTTGTAAAGTGGGTTTCATTGTCAAAAATTAATGCATGTGGCACACCAAATATATTTATAACATTCTATTATACAAATCAAGCAACAATAGAAGATGTATAGTCAGTGATGGCTACTGCTTCTACCCATTTTATACAATAGTCAATAGTGACTATGATGTACGTCTTTCCATTTGACATGGGTGTGATGGGACCCATGAAATCCATGCCCTAGATGTTGAAGGATTCTAGTGGTTGGAATCACTATTGAGATCCCTCCATTCAAGTAATCATTCCACCATCTTATTGGTAGTGTTCACAAGAGTGGAAAAATTGATAAGCCTCCCCAAAGATTTTTGGCCAATAATACCCAACCATTAGGATTTTAATAGCCGTGCATCTCCTAGCATAGTGGCCCCCACAAGGACCCTCATGAGCATCCTAGAAAACATGAAGTTGATCAACATCAAGGACACACCAATGAACCATGCCATTAGCGCACACCTTGTAGAGGTGTTTATTAATCTTCATGAAGCATTTTACCTAGTGAAGAAACTATTGTTTCTTTTAGTGGTCCAACCCTTGTGGCATCTCTTGAGTGAGAAGATAGGTTAAAATGCCATTGTACCATTTAGGATCAATGGGCAATTATTCAATTATAGCCCCAGCAAAGAAGAGTTCATTAAGAAATAGATCACATAGTGGGCTTTCCTCCTCTTTGTTATCCCATCGCAATGGAGACAAGTGGTCAACGACCACATTCTTAGTTCCTTTTCTATCTATCATCGTAAGATCGAATTCCTGTAAGATCACCAGCCATCGTATGACATGGTGGCTCACCATTGGCTTATTCATTAGGAAGTAGATTACACTATGGTCAATGTGCACAAATATTTTATATCCAAGCATGTAGTGCTTGAACTTTTCCAAAGCAAACACCACTACCATTAATTCTTTTTCTGTGGTGGTGTAATTTAGTTGTGCACCCATAATGCTTCGGCTTGCATAGTGGATGTAATATAGACATTTCTTATCATCCAAATGTATAAGCATAACTCCCAAGGTGTAATTTGATGCATCCATCATAACATGGAATGATCTAGACTAGTTGCGTGCTTATAGAATTGGAGTTCCTATAAGTTTCTCCTTTAATTGTTGGAATGTATTTTCACATTCCTTGGTCTAGAAAAATGGAGCATATTTTTTTTGTTAGCTTAACCAATGGTTTTGTGTTCTTAGAGAAATTCCCTATGAATCGCTGGAAGTAGCCAGTGTGTCCAAAGAATGATTAAATATCTTTGATGGTTTCTGGTTGACAAGTGATTCCTTAGATGACCCTTATCTTTTTGGGGTCTACCTTGATCCCTTCTTATGAAATTCTATGTCTCAATAAAATGCCTTCTTAAACCATGAGATGGCTCTTTTGCCAATTGAGTCGTAGGTTTGCTTCCACACACCTTTTTGGTACTTGCTTAAGGCGATTTAAGACTTGCTTGAATGTAGCACCATAAGTGGAGAAGTCATCCATAAAGACTTCCACTCTGCTACTAATTTGTTGTTGAAAGGTAATTAATACTAGGTGTTGGAATGTAGCAGGAGCATTATATAGACCAAAAGGCATCTTGCGATATGCAAGGGTCCCCCGAGGGACTTGTGAATGTTGCTTTGGCTTGGTCCTCTAGCACAATTTGGATTTGGTTATAGCCACCATAACCATTTAGAAAACTATAATAGCAATGCTCAAATATGATGTCTAACACTTGATCAGCAAATGACAATGAAAAATTATCCTTAAATGTTGCCATATTCAATAGTCGAAAATCAATGTAGACCCATCACTTGCCACCTTTCTTTGGCACAATCATGAGTGGACTAACCCACTCACTATCTACAATGGGATAGATAAACCTTACCTTGAGGATTTGTTTGATTTCCTCTTTGATAATTTGCTTTAATTTGGGGTTTAATCACCTTTGTGGTTGCCTCCTTGGATTCATGGTTAGGTCAATGTAGATACGATGCTAGCATATCCTAGCATCAATCGTTGTGAGTTTAGGATATGACCAAGCAAAGGCTACTGACCATTTTTCAACCACATTTAACAGCATTTATTTCTATTTTGGAGTAAAATTTACATTGATTATTACTCACTTCCCATTTTTTAAGAATGCATATTCCATGCTGGCAGGTAGAGTTTTTAACTTAAGGGGCTCTTGTTTAAAATTTTTAGGAATTTCCAACTCTCCCCAATAGGTATCATCATTTGCATTATCAAAGAGTTGGTGATGAACTTGCTCTAGTTCATCCATGCCTATGACATAAGCACATGTTAGGCTCTTAGTAGGTTCCATGCAAAGTGTGTTGCTTTCAAAATTAGCGGTCAACCACTGGGTGCCCTCTTGTTTTATGGTTGTTGCATATTGATGAGTGGCGAGGTACCCCTACACTCAACCATATGAATATGAGCATGTACACACAATCCAATTGAACTTCATAGATGGACTAGTTGTGGTATCCAGATAGTTACACATTGATCGCAGTTTGCTATCTTCCCACCTAAACTAGTATTGGCTTTGTCACGTATGGTTTAATCCAAAGTGAGGTGAATGATATGATTTCTAACACTAGGCTACTCCTAGAGACAATGAAAAATAATCTTGATTAAACTAATAAGCAATAGAAATAAAGTCTAAGCTAGCCTAAGTTCATACTAAAACCTAAAACAAGAAGAGCTCTACATGGTTCTTTTCCAACAATTTGTAAATAAATAAGAGGACTCCTAGGATCAGCTAATTTCCTGGGAAGGTTCCCAGCATGGATCCAATCAGATAAGGCATGAGTAAGCATAATAGTATGGATCTTGGGTGGTATTTGGTTTGAAGGGGACTCGAAAGAATTAGATGTAGAGAAAGATGGAGAAGTAGGATTGCCAATTGCATGTGTATGTGAGGGCTTAGGTGGACTGTTGGATTAGAAAAAAGGTCTTTTCATGGATCTATTATCTGAACCACTCAATTGATGAACTAGTTGTAGATTAATGGCCTTAGTAGTGTTACGTTGTTGTGAATGGGCTAGAAGTTCATCCTGCATAGATGGAATAGGTGGTAGTTGTGTTGAGGATGGAAAAATAGGTGTAGGAACAGGAGGAGGATGAGGATAAAAAGTGGCATCCATCCTTGGATGTGGAGATTAAGTTCAATAATATTTGAGAGGGTAGTATTGATGTTGAAAAGTAAAAATGTGGCTGGAAGAGTCATGTGGAGATAGGGGTTGCTAAACATAATACCCATATGGATTAGGTTGTCTATAAGGGTATTGCTACCTTAGTAGTGGTAGCACCCATGACTATGGTTGCTACCATTGTTGATACTACTCGTATGGTTGCAATGGAGTTCCACTTGGATAATTCTATTGTTGTAGATGGAACTGCCTGGGATTGCCTTGAGGATAAGGCAATCTTCTAGGTGTTTACCTTCTTGCTAGTCATGGATTTGAAGCATACATCCCAAACTCTTGTAAGTGTGAAATGATGGAGCAACATCCTTTAGGATGTTCATATTGGTAGATGTTACACCCACCATCATCATTTGATTCAATTTCTGCAACTTCATGTACTATGGAAATCTTGCCCTTACCCCTTTGATTGGCATGTTTAGCTTCCTTTTGCCTCCTACGATCACAGTCACTACTTTGTTCTTTGGACTCTTTAGCAATTTTTAGGATAGCTTGAAATCAACTATCCATAGAGTCCCATAATTGATCTACCTTAACTGAAATTTCAAAGGTGCATTTTTGAATCGACAAGGTCTTCTGGTTCACCACCTTATCAAGTGATGATTCCTCATCACTATCACAAGATTAAACCTCCTTCTTGTGAATGGAAGGATCATGGTTATATTCTTCTAGACATTTGCATTTCCTCAACTCTCCTTCTTCTTTTGCTACCTACTTAATCAACCATTAAATTTGATGGAATCTTAATTCTAATAGTCATCCTTAGGCATAGAATCCAAAAGTTTTCCTCATTTCTAATTGAAGCCCATCTATGATATGGTGAAGTTTCTCTTATTAAGAATAACCATGGCTAGGGCATCTGTGCAACAAGAAATAGTATTGGCCCATGGCAACATCCAAGGATTCATGTGTCCCTTATTTCCATCCTTGGATCTGCCTTCTCAAGTTGGACACTTGAGAGTATGTTTGATACTTATCATTGAATAGCTTGAGCATCGTACTTCACCATTTGATGGATTTTGGTTCTAAGGACCAGTACTAGCTTTCTGCTTCTTTAATCAGTGTCCTAGGAAACAACTTAAGCTTTTGCTAGTTATTTTCTATATTTTGCAAGGCATAGGCATCGTGGAAAGCTTGAAGATGGTTTTGCAAATCTGAGTTATATCCCCTTTTAAACCAAGGGATATTATTCATGTGTAGCCTCTTGATCTGACTATCCTTAATGTGTCTTGTAGGAATTCTTACTACTTCTGCAATGCTTATCATGCTTTGGGTAGTGAGCAAAGGCTCATCAAGGCATGATTCTAGCCTAAAATGCCCTTTGCTAGCCCTTTAGTCATGATGGCAGGTCTCTCTTGAATGCCCTTACCCTTGGCCTTGATTTACCCAATGGTGCCTATGATCATCTTGGTCCTGTTGATTACCTCTATCACAACTACATCCCCTGTTATTGCGTTTAGAGCCAGAAGAGGAAGAATATGATGATGAATTTGAAGAGGGAGGACTAGGACCATCATGGTGCCTGCCACCCCCTCTTCGGTGATTACAGTCATGATCATAATCATGTTTCTTATTTGCATCCTTGCCATGACTCTCCTTCTTGGATCTTGCTTTTTCATTGGATTCATTCTTACTAGAACCTAGATTATGGATCGTGGATTGCAAGTTCTGGTTTTGACCTCCTTCATTGAAGTCAAAGAGAGGAGTTTCATTGAATGGAAAACCCCCAAAGAAGGGTTCTCCACCATCTTTTTGATACGTCAAGTATGGAAAATCATTGAACCACTTCCCCATTCACAGATTTGTAGTGTTGCTCTAGCTGTTGATCCCTTAGACATTGTCCGTCAGTGGGATGATAATCCCTAGCATCACTATCCTACACAACATACTCAGCATGAAGTCCCTAGAGGCCCAATCGCATAAGATTTTATTATAGCATCATAGGAATGGATTGATCAGTGGCAGCACAATGTTGCCCTCCATGTCATGCCATTGTAGCAATTCATCTTGGTGTAGGATGAAGGTAAAATTGGGTACATACTCATCAGGATGAGCATATACCACTTTGTATTATTAGGGCACCTACTGATTTACTCTATCAAACTTGGGCGGAGAATCATTCTTGCGAGAAGAAGACATATTATGTTAAAAAATAAAAAATGCAGTGTGCTTCTTAAAATTGTTGTAGTTATTTTAATGTATGATATGAATTTAGGGTTCGTTCCAATGATTCTGAATAATTTTTCACTGTGTCCTAGATAGCCCATGTAATAACTAAAAGTTCCTAGTAATGGTGCCAATGATGAGTGGTAAGGTACCCCTATGTCCAACCATACGAATCACAAGCATTCATGTGTGATCTAGTGGAATTCTGTAGACCTTAAGTTCCTAAGTACACAAGTTTCAAGACATAAAATCTAATTGTGAAAATTATTGTCTTCTCAACTACAGTTGTGGAGCTTCATTGTATGGTTAAGTGTAATTAAGACACATTATTTTTATTATTTTATATTCTATTTGTCTATGATTAATAGCAAGTTGAAACTTAATTTATAAATCAATTTAACTAATCTAATTTCTAATCAATAACTATCTAAACATAAGTATCTGGTCCCTATTTTCGGGCACATCCTAAACACGTATAATGTTGTTGGGTTACCAAATGTTAAGTGTTGTTGGGATTAACAAGAGTCACACACATGCTCAAAGCGGTTGTACTTATGTGTGTAATTAATTACTATTTTAGTTTAGTTAGCTTAGTTTAGCTTAATTACTTGGCAGTATTACATGAAATTTCATAAAACATTAAATGCATGAATAAAATAATTAAGTTAGCCTAAGTGTACCCATACAATCAACCATACGAATACAATAGGAAATAAAGTCTAAGCTAGCCTAAGTGTGATGAGCAACTATCCTTAACCATCCGTATGCATCTTGGACCTCATGTACTACTTCTAGGATTACCAAGCACACATTACTTAAGCACTTCTAAATATGCTACTAGGTTACCAAGCAATTACACTTCAATGTTTGTGATTAAGTCATACTCATTTCGCATTTAACAATAGGAATAGTAAATGACAGTAAAAAAATATTAACTAAGAAAATAATAAATAACAATAACAATTAAACAATTAAAAACTAAGTGAATGCTGTAGTGATGGAGTAATCTCGATCTTTATTGTCTATCATGTGCGTGTCCAAGTACGTCACACTCGAATAAAGGTTTCGTACAATTACAATCATTACACTGCAGGCATGCACTAGAGAAAGAATTGAAATGAATTAAAAACTAGCAAAAAGACTACTCTAACACTAACCGACTCTTCCCCCTTTCCTGTGTGCCCGAATGTGGTATTTATAGGCCTACATAGGAATCACGATATCGTTATTCAGGTTGCAATATCGCGTACTTGATATCGAGGATCTGATATTGAGGCTTGGCAAAACAATTTTCATCATACCCCCACGACTAAATAACAACTCATCCTCAAGTCAGAAAAAATGAGAATAAGTTCGATTGATCACAGAGTGGATAAGTATGGGATTATTGACTAACTAAGAATTACTCATGCCGTAGTGTGGAATTGAACAAAACAAAATTGGGACATAGACACAGACTTTACAAAAAATAAAATTTGTTGGAACTCATGTGGTTCTTGGCGGTGGTGGCTTCTCCATGGGTCTCTTCCCATTATCTTGTGCTCCAAGTTTTGGAAATGGATGTCTCTGAAGGAGTGCCTGAAGCTTTTCTTCTTTGGTTTGGGGCTCTATTGTTGTCCATGCTGATGCTCCAATGTTTAATGGAGTCGACACCTCCCATGGGCACGGTAGTTGCAGGAACATCTGATTGGCCTTGACATACCAAGCCACAAATAGCCGTCATTCCTCTTCATAGGCTCTAGCTTTATCCTTTAATTCTTGGTAGTTTGTGAGTTGTCAAGCCAAATCCACCACGACATCCTTATATCCTTTGTAGTTGGTTTTGACCACCTCTAATTCAGAATTTTTCACTTCTAATTTTTGCAGCGTCTTCTTGTGTTCAAAAAATTTTGTTTTATACTTTGCGTAGGTGGTTGCTACATGCTTTTCCAATTTTGTTCTCAGGTGTCCTACTATCAACATGGCCAAGTTAGCATACTGTATGTTTGCTAACTCCATGTACTTCATGAGCTCTTGTATCTACAGGTCTTGACTTTTCAGTTCAGCTTGGTGGGCGAAGGCATAAGTATCCAATATGGCTTGATAATCAGTATTTTGAGCACTGAGTGTGTTAATGTGGGCTTTAGCCATATGTATTTCTTTCTCAATCACTTACTTGTACATCCCCATCTAATCTCTAAAATGCTTTTTGAGCTTCTCATGTTGCTTAGCCTCATTCTACCATGCGCTTATTTCAATTACCATCTTTTGATGAATCGTGCGTATCTCCTCCATTGAGAGCGTTCTATTTTCTCTAGCTAAGCAATTCATATCCTGGTTGACCCTTATTAATTGTTCTTCAAATTGTTGAAAATTTTCCTAGAGAACATTCTTTTATTTTTCTACTGTGGTCAATTAGAGATTTTTGGCGGTGAGGCATTTATTTTCTTCTTGTGAGGCCTTGAGTGCTTTGGCATGTGCATACATTTGAGCTTGTGCCTTAGAAGCATCCCAATTAGCCTTCTCTTTTTCTTGAGCCACTTTTTTATTTTCCTCCAGTAATTTATTGAGCTGCTATGTTCAAAAAGATTCTAGCTAGTTTGAAGGGATGAATTGGGATGGATCCTGTTGTGTAGCTTGTAGGGTGACAAGCTTTTCTTGGAGTCTTTCCAACTCCTCCTTTGCATGCTTGGCCCTGACCTCTACGATGACCAACTTTCCTTTTGTGGAGATGAGGTCTAACTGAGTTGCTGTGACATCCTGAAGAATGTCAAACAAGGATGTTATCACTTGTCCTATCTATAGCAACTGATCTAGAACATCCTCATGCTCCATAGGAGCGTTCGAGGGGCTAGCCAGAGTTTGAGCATCACGTGCTCCTGTAAAATCTACCGGTGGCATAATAGGGACATTAAATGATTCTTTTATGTGATCTATGACCATTTCTACTACTTCCATTGCATCTTGGTGCTGCATGATCACTATTGTGGTGACTTCACTAGTTTCTAATTGCACCTAAAAAGATGTAGCATTTACAGAGATTTGTTGTGACAAGTGTGATTCTCCTCCTTCTATTTGGATAGACACCTTGCCTCATGAATGATCAATTGAGACCGTGGATCATACAACATCATCGATGACCCTAAAGAGGTTGGCTTCATCATGGCTTCCCCGACTGACCATTTCAACAATGGCCCTGAGATGGCTCATTGATGGTCAATAGTCCTGCGGTGGTAGTGGCTAGTCTCACTAGCCTGTAATTTGTGTGCTAGGCCCTGCTTCCTATTCTTACTCAAGATCTAGTGTCTTACTAGCACTTTCCTTGGGGCTGGTGGCTTCAGTAATTCAGTGAATGAAGCATTTTGGGCCTTTCTGGGGATGTCATTGGTGTACCCCAAAATTCCAGCACATCGACATAGCTTCCTGATAAGACAAGGGAAGGGCAATGCAAACTTCTCCATCTTATGTTCTTTAAACCACCTCAAAATTTCTATAAGATATAGATGGGGTAGGTTGGAATTAACCTTGCCCATCAAGATGGCACTTCCTCTAGTCGCATATGTGGAAATTCTATTTAAACCTTTTGTTAGGAAAATGTGATATGTGCTGATTTTGAAGTAGATTCTCTCTTCAAGTGTAAGCTCTCCATATGCTTTATATTTCTTGTTGTATGCCCTTTTCAACTACAAGAGCTACAAGAGCTACAAGAGGTCTACTATGCTATGACAAAAAACTATATGGAAACCATGTGCCCAAGCATTATATTTATAGGTTGGCACAGACCTCGCAATATCGAATATTCAAGATCGCTTCTTGGGACCCGATATCATGTACCGATATTAGGGATTTGATATCAAAGCTAGGAAAAATACGATTCATCAATTAGGTAGCAATATTTTTCTAAAAAGGTATAATCATCTAATACCCTATTTTCACCATTTCTTTACTACGTGAGAAAAAAATTGCATTGAGAACTATTACCATCAAGTATAGGTTGCTTATCAATATCATTTATGATATTAAGTTAACATTATCATTATTAAATGAACATGAATTTGTTGTATTAGCATGTCCTACATTAAATGTAAAAACATTGATAAAAGCTTCTATCTCCTTAGGTTTCTCTACTACTATATTTTTTTATCCACAAATTTAGCTTGATTTTTTCTATCCTTCAGCTCATTGTTTTTTCTTATCCTTAACTCTAAGATATTTTGTTCTCTCTTCTACATTAATTTGATTTTTCCTATACTTCAACTTGTTTTTTTTCCTATTCTTGACTTTACATGTTTCTCTCTCCTTAACATTTTTTTTTGAGAGAATGTTCGGGAATGTATTATTGAAAGTATGGTACACGAGTATACAAGTACAAGTGGGGGGGAGACCAGGGGTGGCCCACCCCGAAGGGGAGGGGGGACCCCGGAAACCCACAAAAGATCAAAAGATCAAAACTTGGACGACATCAAGCCGAGCCGCCAAACCACAGAGCCGTACAGACGTCCAAAACACCCCAATAGGGGGGGGGGTGCACCCCCAACAGGGGGGCACAACCCCACACATAAACAGTAATAATGAACTCAACAGAGAACGGGGGGGAGGGGGGGGGGCGGGCTAGGGGTGAGTCGGCAGCTGGTGACAGGCACACCGAGGCAGCTCCAACTCATGAAGCAGGTCCAGGCTGGCACGGTGCTCCTCTGTGTCCACGAAGTTAGAGGCCTGTTGAAACCCCTGCAGAAGAGCCTCGCGCCTGCTCTGGTCCATCGAGGAATCCCCTGCATTCGGGTGGAATCTAGCGGACGTGCGCCGGATGTGTCGTCTGAGCTCCCCCCAGGAGCTCTCACAGCTAATGCCAAGGATGCTATAGGGGCAGCACCCCCCCTAAGCCACTGGCGGGCGCTGTGTTGATGCGCCCGGTCGAGTTGCCGTTGCCGTTGCTCCTCCTCCTCCTTCAGGCGTTCCTGCTCTTCCCGGGCCGCCGCCTCCTGGGCCTGTCGGGCCGCCTCCTCCTGACGCAGCTCCTCCCTAATTCGGTCCCGGAGCTTATCCATGAGCTGGGCTCGCAAGGTCTCCATTGCGAGCGTATGCTGCCTGTTCAGCTGTTGTGCTTGTTCCTGAAGCTGGGCATCGTGGTCGGTGCTCGCAAGGTCTCCTTAATGTTTTTTAAAGCAAAAAACAATATGCATTAAATAAATGAATTTCACAATGATAAAAGCTACAGGAGTTAGGAAGATTAGAATATGTAATTGATTAAATGTAAGTCTTCCTACCTACTTGTAATAGAAATGCCTTTTTATGGCCAATCAAACAACAAAAAGACATTTCCAACAACCAGATGGTGGGAAATAGATTTCATATGTTTAATGAGATCAAGAAGACTAACAATTTATTACTCAGGTCTCTAAAAAATCAATGGCATTGCTTATGATTAACACTAGCTTAGAATAATCTTCAAATTGAACATCAAAATTTGGAGTCCACTTGCTTATGATTAACACTACTTGCTTCTATATAAATCATCCTCTATCTAGAGCATCATTGAAGCATTATATAATTTAACAAATAGAAAACAACCAAGAACAGTATCTAGCATAAGTGACTTGAATGTTTTACTATTGCATTACATCATCTAGCTATGAAATAATACTCCAATTACAATGCAAGTAACCCAAAATTAAATGAACACATATTGTGATATAAAACTAGCAACCAATGACTCCTATACTCCATTAAGAAAAATAAAATTAGCTGGCTTATTTGCAAGAAAATTAGTAGAAACAAGATAGAATATATGAAATGTAATTTTAATAATAACATAAACAATGATGAAGTAAAAGTAACAATTCAAGACCAAAAAGTCCTTCACTATAAATAGTTATACCATTTAGGATCAATGAACTAATCAAATTGTAAAATTTATAAAGTTATAAAAAATAGGATTGAGACAAGATAGTCAAAATGGAGATACACTAATGGTATTCTAGGTAATAAAAGAATTTTGATAAAACCAAAGGGAAAATTTTACAAGATAGTAATCATGCTTGCTATGTTATATGGTGTTGAATGATGGGTAATACAAAAGAGTCATAAACAATAAATCAATGTGGCATAAATGAGAATGCTTAGATGAATGTTGAATATCACTTGAAGAGATAAACTATACAATATAGATATTAAAGGAAGACCTGGAGTGACTTATATTTTAGATTAGTTATAAGAATAACATCTTAGATGGTTTGAACATATGCAAAGAAGATTAGATGACAAGCCTATAAGAAAAGTTTGCTACATCACTGTTTCTAGCAAGCCATCAAAATAAAGACAAAAAAATACATTAGCAAAAAATGATCAGAGATGATTTGAAGAAATTGAAAATAAACAAATATATCTTTATAGAGGTGAATAGAAAAAAGGAACTCATGTAGCTAATCTTATTTAGTTAAGGCAAGGTTAGGATGATGATGGTGAATATGGTATTACCTTATAAAGTGACTAATAGGAAAAGGGGAAAAGAATAACCTAAATGTATATCATACTATAGTGTAAGCTACTTCATGAAAACAAATACATAGGACTAACAAAAATCCTAAAAAATTCCCCTATAGGGTAGGAACAGGATTAGGTCTTACCTTTGTTCAATAGTACTCTTGTAGGTTTTCGCTTATTATTAAAGGTTTTCTTATAAAGTGAAGGAAAAAGCTCTTTCTAAAGACAAAAAAAAGTATTGGAAAAAGCTCTTTCTAAAGACAAAAATAAGTATCAATTAGAAATAATAAAAAAATAGCAACAAAAGATAAAAGTTTCTCCTCCTTGAGCCTTTAGAACAAAAATAAATTAATACTTTAAGAAAATAAATTAATTATTCAGCTTTTACTAGAAGCTTTTTTGCTTGAAGTTGTAACTAAAAAGCAACATCTTTGAAAATCTCATATTGAACTCCTAAAGAAATGTCATAGTTATGCCCTTACTATTGAAAAATAACTGCATGTTGAAGCTTCCAAATAAAATAGAGAAAAAGTGGCCGAAGACACTTCCAAATGCAAAGAAAAGAAGTAGACAAAGCAAGCTAATCACCAGGAATGATATTATTGATACTTAGTTAAAAGTTGTTACAAATTCTAGATTTTTATTTCCAAACATGTTGTGCAATAGGACATTGAAAAAATATGAAAAAATGAGTCTTCACTTCCACAAAGAACACATTGAAAAGAAATAATTTCCATATGTTTAAGTGAAGTATCTATGAATCTTTTTGGATGGAAAGGGCAGGGGGAGGTATAGGGAATGGTTAGTGGGGTTTATCAGAATCCCAAAATAATTGTAATATATGTAAATCCCAAGATATATAGTCCATTTAAGATAAGAACTCTTCAAATATCTTTCATTTTCCTCATTTGAAGGTGTAGCGATAATAATATTTTTCAAGCCTTACTAAGTTTGTTATGAATAAAATCATTATTTGTAATAATTACCTATGCAACCTTTGAGTTAGAAAGAAAAAAAATGTACTATCCTGCTAAAAAATATCTAGAAAAGCTTAATGCAAACTATTATTAACTTTCAATAAATGCTCATGATTAGATATCAAATTTTTAAAATATATTTTTTATACTTTCCATCTAGATCACAGAAGCTAGAAGTCTCCTTCCATATAATCCATTAATCATGCATATGTACATAAGAAACTTTAATGATACCAAATTTGCTTGAAGTGGTAGACAATTTTGATGAATTAGTAGTCCAAGCTCGTTCATTAAAAGGAATCCATCATGGAGTAATTTTCTTATGCATATCTTCTGAAACTATAATATAATTACAATTTCAATACTTATTAAGTTTGCACTATATCTTCCAAATTTATTTAATAACTGAAGAATGAGAAATAGAAATGATTTAAGAAAAATAAGATTGTGAAGAAAGTTATTAAAATATCAATTGTTACCATTTTTTGATAATGAGACATCTAGTGGTAATTTTGTATCTATTTGTAAGCTTAGATGCATGAAGTTATTTATGTGCACTCAAACGTATAGGTTGGGGTTGTTTCGGTGAGGGGTGATGCATCATTAGCACCACATCACATGGTGTGCTACCTGACAAGATGCACTACCTCACAACTAGAGTAGTAAACATGATTAGATGGAAGCATCTACTTAGTAATTAAAAATTTTTTGGTAAGGTGTAGCGAACGATAACGTCAGTGGCTTGAAACATTGAGAGGTCATCGAGTGAATAGTTTTAACCCTGGATTCGTGCAAGGGCCGTGCTGGATAAAACAGAAATGGGACGCCTTGAACGGTCTTGTTGATCAAATAGGAACTTATTCGGCATAACTTAACCTTTCGTAAACGTGGTTTTAAGTGCGAAATACATGAGATCTAACCGATGATCAATAAATGCGATGATAAAAAAAAATGATGCTGAACAATGATGACAATGAAGGAATAACAGAGTAACTGGGATAGGAAAATGCACCACCGAAAAGCCGTGGGTCCAATTCTCCTCTTTGCTTGAAAATGTATAACAAGTTATATAGTGTCGGAGGCGCACGAAGAGTCTAGGAATGACTGGAATGCTCGAAATACATCAACTACGTTTTTTTGAGTACAAGCTTAAAAGCTAACAGTGTGAAA
The DNA here is from genome assembly GCA_015680685.1 of Gnetum montanum. Taxonomy (NCBI): domain Eukaryota; kingdom Viridiplantae; phylum Streptophyta; class Gnetopsida; order Gnetales; family Gnetaceae; genus Gnetum; species Gnetum montanum. The sequence goes on from MNCI01026832.1 coordinate 2,711,277, forward strand.
TGCCAACAAGAAAAAAGCTAATGCCAAGTGCTAATGTAAAAGATGCCAAGCACTGAAATTTGTCAGCTCAACAAATTGCCAATTTGCCAACTTTGCCAATAGGATTCTCAATTTGCCAATCCAATTTGCCAACCTTGCCAACCAAAAATGACAACTTTGCCAATTTTCGTCAACCCTTTGAGCATTGCTCATTAGGGTATTTATAGGGCTAGGAGTAGGTGAGAGATGCAGTTTAGATGCCACATGTCCTGGACCCATGAGATGCTGACGTGTCCATATTGCATGGATACACAAGACCGATTGTGAACTTGCTACGCTGCGACAATGTTGTCGAAATTGGAAATGTTGGAATCAAGTGCGCAAACAATGTAAGCAAGAGATGAAGTGCACTGGCATAATGTAGCTGTTTGCTATGCAGTGCTATGCTATGTGGCATAGCATGTTGGCATAGTGTATCTGCTTGCTACACTGTGCTACACTATGTAGTGTAGCACAGCATAACCACTAGTTTGAAAGAGAAATTTGCGTTGAAGTCAATTGCATCTATTGGAAGCTTTAGTGAGCATTGGATTAAGTTTTTGAAGAATTTCATTTAGTTTGCATCTCTACTACACTACGCTACACTACGTAGCGTAGTAGTTGGCTTTATCTGCAACTTGCTGAACTTGTTAAACTTGCATTTGAAACGTCTCTTGCTATTTTTGCTTCGTCGCTGCACTATGTTACGCTATGTAGTGTAGCAGAGCATAGCAGTTGGCGTATCTTGGTTTTTGCTCAATCTGCCACTTTCTAGTAAGAATATTTTGCTAAAGGACTTGAAGATGAAAAATGCCACTGGTTTTAGAGGCCGTAATGCTTGCTGAGTATAATTTCTTCAATGGAATCACTTGGTAAGCTAGGCCTTTCTGATTTGCCTTTGCTACGCTACGTAGCATAGCATAGCATAGCACTTTGTTCCGCAATAGTTTGCACTTGATTACTTGAGCAACTGTCTTCTGAGGCCTGCTACGCTACATAGCATAGTAAACTTTTTCACTAGAAAACTAGCCGAATTGTTTTGCGCATTCCAAGCACCGTCGACAACTCTTAGCATGTTCTTTGAGTAAGCTATCAGTCGGGTGAATTGTCCAGATGGGTAGGCCGGAGAGTCCATCGGGCCTGTCAGCTCTAGAGGTAGAAAACTTGCTGAACTTGACATTCTAAACTTAGAGCATCCATTTCTTGCTAAATTTTCATGACACTGCACTTGTGGAAATCCCTTGCCTGAATCCCAAGACCTTGGTGAAGCAAGAGGATCTCAAAATTTTATGGTGTTTCATTGGCACCTCTTTGTCGATGTTTGGAGGATGGACCCAAGAGACGTTGACAAAGAATATGAAACACCACAATAGATAAGATGCTAACATCATTTTTCAGTGATCATCAAGATGTTGCTGAGTTATGCTTGAGAGTGCCAGGATAGTTATTTAGGGAAAGGGAAAAGGGTGGAGCTGCGAGGTCGGTTTCAGGAAGGGAAAGAAGTAGTAATGTACTCCCTTGTTAGAGTGCTTGTGAGGGAGTTGATATGCATGAGCGTCTCACTTTTCGCAGGCACCTGACCTCTCATCGGAATGCTTAGAGATGGTTAGTGTGAAACAACTGAGGTGCCATTTGTTTTAGGCACATGTCTTTTTTTTGCGTGAGCTTTTTCTCTTTTACGCTTTTCTTTTGTTCTTATGTTGTTTACATTTGCAAACAACCTTGTTGTTGCAGGACAGGTGTTTCTTTCCCAAGATGAGTTGCGTTACATCCACATGGGGCTTTAACCTACCTATAGATGCTTCCCATGTAGCGAGTTGCGTTATACACATCATGGACCTTGTAGTTGGGCATATGGGAGGGCTTTACGGGCATCAAGAAACTTTGTAAAAGAGGTGTGAGAGTGAGGATTGCAGGTGTAAGGAATGAGATAAAGGAAGTTAAGGAGGAGGACAGGACATGCACTCCTATGTAGCCAAGCTAGTCAGGGCGACCACCTTGAAATGATGTAGTGTCCCGTCGCCATGGCGAAGTGCACCTCTGACCGACACCCCTCCAGCATGCATCCTGTAAACACAATAGAGAGCAAACCAGAGGAAACAACCATGATGAAAAATAAACGAAAAGGTCTTGCTGGCTTTGGACACTGCTGGAGCAACAGATGTTGTTGCTGAGCCATGCAGCGTCCAAACTAGAAAGGTGAATAGTGGTTGTCACAGCATCAGCGTGGAGAGGTCGGCATCGAGGAGGCTAGGAGTTGTTGTGATGCGAGTGCTCAGGAATCCCTGCCTAAGGAAAATATTATGCAGTTTAGCTGTGAGATGGGCTACTTGATAGCTAAACGTCTTTTGGGCCCAGGCGACGAAGGGGGCTGGAGGATAGCAACATTGTGGCTAGGCCACAATAGTGTTGGGACTCTAGCAGTAGGTGCTGATAAGGGAAGCTACTACCAAGGTAAATGGCTATGGTGGCGGTAGCTCCGGAAGGTCAGCAAGATGTCGTACGACATCTTTCAGAGGATCAGTAAGATGCCAGGTGTAGTGACATTGAACATATTCCAATGGTTGTTTTCTTGGCATTGTGAAATGCATTTTGGAACTGCAACATCCCACCCTGTGTTGGCAGTGTGCACGCTCACTTACTTGATGAGTCTTAGATGCATGTTGAGGACGTGCTGCAAACCCATTTTAAGGTCCTGGTAGACCATCTAATGTGCTGGTTTAAGGTCTCAACAGACCATTGTGTACTAGTTTAAGGTCCTAGCAGAGCATTGTGCTAGTTTATCGTCATAGTGGATGGTCGCTGTGCTAGTTTAAGGTCCTAGCAGACCGCTGCGCTAGTTTATTGTAGTAGTAGATGGTGGATAGGCCAGTTTAACATCGTAGCGGATGTGCTTTGCTAGTTTTACATAATGGCGGACAGTCTGTGCCAGTTTATAGTCATAGCAGATTGCCTTTGCCAGTTTTATGTCATAGCAGATGAGCTTTGCCAGTTTTACGTCGTAGCAGACGATGCTTACCTTGCTCATTCATCAGATGTAGTATGACTTGAGATATGAATGATTCACAAGATTTGCAAACTTGTTGCCATTCATGTCTACCAACTTGAAGGTCCTATTCTCATAGGATTTTGTGACCATGAATGGACCTTCCCAGTTTGCTGAGAATTTTTTCACATGCTCACGGATAGCCTTGAGAATGAGGTCTCCCTTCTTTACCAACCATTGATGTGGGTTTGCATGATGCTTCTACTATTGCTTATTCTGATATTGCTCTATGTGACCAAGTGTCTATGAACACTCCTCCTCTATTGAGCCGAGGTCGATGATCCTTGACTTGTTGTTCTAGGATTTGCTCACGACATTTGACAGGATCATCCGAAGTGAGGGTACCTGCAACTCAAGAGGTAACACCGCTTTAGATCCATAAATAATACTATAAGGAGTCGTACCTATTGCAGTCCTACATGTTGTCCTATAAGCCCACAACACATAGAGGATTTGCTCATGCCATCACCTCTTGCTGTTGTTAAGCATTTTCTTAAGAAAGTTGATGATGGACTTGTTCATAGCTTCTGCTTGTCCGTTTGCCTGTGGGTAGTATGGGAAGGAGAACGATTGCCTAATGCCAAGATTGCTACAAAAGGTTTTGGTTTCTGCACTACTAAATTATGGCCCATTGTCGATCATAATAGTTATGGGAAGCCCAAACCTTGTCACGATGTTATCTAAGATGAAGTGGCAAATCTGTTGAAGTGTAGTCTTCCTAAGGAGGATAGCTTCCACCCACTTTGTAAAATACTCAATGGCAGTGATGATGAAGCTATGTCCTACGGAAGACTTAGGCATGATAGGTCCTATGATGTTTAGTTCCCATCGTTGGAATGGCCATGTGATTTGTGTTGGGTGCAATTCTGTAGGTGAAACATGTATGAGATTTGTGTATCGTTGGCACGTATCAAAAGTCTTGATTTGGCTGCCATGTGAGGCTAGCAGTACCCTAGGCATCTAAGTTTTGCTGCCATGGCCCTAGGTGCTATGTGTCCACCATACAATTCCTCGTGTACCTCATTAATGACCTTCTGTGCTTGCTCCTCATTTACGCATGCCAACAATATCCCGTCAAAGGAGCATCTGCACAGGGCGTTGTCTCCCATGAGCACATTTTGCTAAGCACGCTTGTGGATCACATATCTTTGGGTAGATGTCAATTTTCATGGGGGCTCACTGTGTTGCAGGTAGGTTTTAATGTTGGCATACCACTCTTGGGTATCCGCAGCACTTACAGAGGCTACGTATACCACTTGAGTGATAGGCTCTGTACACTTAGTAATCGAAGAGAGCAAACTTGCGAACAAGTGTGGTGGCACATTTAATACTAGGGTGGCCAGGGAGTCTACTATGATGTTTTCATTACGCAGCACGTGTTGAATGTTTGTTGTTGCAAACTGTTGAAGCAAAGTTTTCACTAGGTCGTAATACGGCTATAGATGTGTAGCTTTGCAGGCGTAGACTTCAGTGATTTGATTCATGACGAGTTGTGAACCACCGCGAATTGTGAGGTGTTGAATGCTTAACGGTTAGGTTGCTAAGAGGCCCCTAAGTAATCCATCGTACTCTGCCACATTGTTCATACAAAGGAACGCGAATTGATAAGAAAATGGTTGCATCTCCCCAAAGGGGAACATAATGACGGCAGCTGCACTACCTCCTCGTGTGGTTGAAGCACTGTCAAAATGCAAAGTGGCTTCTAGATGTGACGGGACATCGCTGATAGTGCCAACATGCTCGTTAGGGAATTTGGGATCTATGATTGCCCGATCGTCGACGAGTGAGGTCGTAAGTTGCGTTGCTATAGCTTGACCCTTTGTCAATGATTGTCTCACATAATGCAAATCAAATTTTGCGGTTATGGCTTTCCACCAGGCTATCTTGCTACTCTCATATAGATTATTTGTGATAGGTCAGAGTACATTTTCTCTTGCAAATGATGTTAACTCTACTGCGAAATGGATAATGCCTCCATTTTTTTAATGTAAAGACTAGGGAAAGGCAGTTTCTCTCCACCGCATTGTATTTTGCCTCATACGCTATCAGTGCGTGACTTAAGTAATACACTAGAATCTCAGAGCCATCGTCTCATCTTTGACATAATAGTGCTGCGATAGATGTGTCTAAGGTGGCAAGGTAGATGAAGAAAGGCTTATCCCTCTGCGGTGGGTAAATAGTCGGGAGGTGTAAAAGCTCTTTCTTCAGATCATCAAAGGCTAGTTGCCATTGTGTTGTCCATTCGAAGTTAACCCCTTTCTTTAGTAGATGTTGCATGGGGTGTAACTTGTTAGTCAACTTTGCTATAAACCTTCTGAGGAACTGTACTCTACCTTGTAACCCACACAATTCCTTAAGGTTTGTAGGGGGCACTAGATTAATGATGGCCTTAACTTTGTCAAGGTCCACTTGTATTCCAACCTCTAATACTACAAACCCTAACATGCATCTGGTTCACACCCTGAAGACACACGTTTTTGGGTTAAGGCGTAAATCATGCATCTGGCAGTGCTTGAGGACTACACCTAGTTCGTTGGGATGATCGGTGGCCTCTTTAAATTTTACCTCTATGTCATCCATGTAGTCATTCAGCATTTCTAGGATGTAGTCACTAAAGATGTATGTCATGGCTCTTTAGTAGGTTGCTCTGGCGTTTTTAAGCCCAAAGGGCATCATGATGTAATAAAAAGTACCCCATGGGATCATGAAAGTTGTTGTTAACTGATGCTTTGGGTTAATGTGAATTTGGTTGTAGCTAGAAAAATCGTCCATGAAGGATAACAGAGCATGACCAGTTGTAGTGTCGATGAGTTGACCGATACTTGGTAGTGGGAAGTCATCTTTGATCGTTGCTTTATTCAGATCTCAGAATTCTATACAGATTCGTATTCCTCCTATTTTCTTAGAAACCACAATGATGTTTGACATCCACTTTGACTAATCAACTACCCAAATGAAACCAACCTAATACAGCTTGGTGATTTCATCTCGTATGACCAATGCAATCTCTGGTTTAACCTTGCTAGCCTTCTGCTTAACTGCTTTCATACGCGGATGTAACATAATGTTGTGCTGTATGAGCCTCGGGTCTAAGCCCGGCACGTCGTTGTAAGACCACGTGAAGACCTTGATGTTATCTTGCAGTATGTTGGATACATCTTTGTATGTTTGTGAATCTTGGAGGGAGCTAAGTTTTAACATTTTTACTTCCCCCCTAGATGTGGTCACAAGCGTCTCAATGAGAGGATCCTCAGTTACATCCCCAGCCTCTAAATCTAGGGCTTGGACCAGATGTTTAAGCTAGTCTGGGGATGTTTCTAAGGATGCTATAGTGCTATTTGCAGATGATCCCCAATCTATTAACTCTGGATTCAGTTGTCTTACAAGCTCTCCGTGTGGACTTGTCAAGGCTAGAGGTGAAGAAAGATCATGGTACATTGCCATTCTTGCTCACCCTGCCACAATGAAATAAATGCTAAATCAAGGGATACCTGTTTGTAGCAGCAATGCATGGTAGACATTTGGAAATCAATAATGAAATATGCAAACATTAAATAATTGTGAACTATGATATAGATCTTGCAGTTTGCCATTTTAAGGTCGTAGTGGATTTCTAACAAACTATTTTAGCGAAACTACGAAGTATTAGTTTAAGGTTTTTGCAGACCGCTAATTGGTTGAAACTATAAGTTAGAATTGCTAGTTTAAGGTCTTTGCAGATTGCTAACAAGATCGAAACTATGTGTGAGAACTGCTAGTTTAAGGTCTTTGCGGACCACTGACTTGTTAAAAATTGTGAGTTAAAATTGCTAGTTTAAGGTCTTTACAAACGGTTAACAAGCTATTCTAGCGAAGCTAAGAATTATTAGTTTAAGGTCTTTGCAGACTGCCTGGATGCAAAAGTGTAAAACTACTAGTTTAAGGTCTTTGCAGACCGCTAACGAGTTGTATCTTGCAAAGGCAAATGGCAAGTTTGAGGTGGGTTGAAGTTTTCGGTCAGGCCCACTTGTAACGATGCAAACAGTGCTGCTATGCTATGATGGGAATGCTACGCCATACGACACCTCCCACATTAATCGGGAAAAGAGAATGGCAAGTTTCTTTTCACTGTATTGGCTATAAATAGGGGTTTATCCTTGGTAAACTCGTCATTTTCACCGTAACAGCGTAGAGCCCGCATCTAGAGTGTAGAGTAGTTGCATTAGCAAAGAGCAAGGAAATTAAGCGTAGCGACTAAGAAAGAAGCTGTAACCGAGACGATGGCACCCAAGAGAGAACACAAACACCTAGTGCTCACCAAGGTAGATGAGGTAACGGACACCTTGGGGCATCTATCACAGGCGTGCATTGCGGTGTGAGAAGAGATTCCGTCGCCTTGGTAGGCTACTACGTTACTCTCCTTTTTTATATGTTGCTATTGTCACTTTTGCTTTTTGTTTCTGCTTCTATTTTCGTTTCGAAATCTGCGTTTTTTGTCATTACTTTTGTTGTTATTTTGGCCATTACACTGCCGCTAGTGCCGATTCAACTGCGACAAGTGTACAGGTGTTACGCTAAGGTTGCATGCAGTGTTGCCTGGACTGCCATTGCCACGGCTTCCTGGCCGTAGAGGCTTAGGAAATTTTAGCAACTTAGCATGCAAATAGCGTAGTGTACAACCCTTGGGAGGGTTTGGCCATGTGCGTGAGTTGATAGTGTAACATGTGTCTATCGCAGCGTAATGCAAATCATTTTGTCAAGCAGAAGATTTTTTGAAACGACTATGGCATATTGAATCTTTTCTTTTCTAAAATTTGCATTAAATTTTTTGTCGCTACGCTATGTTAATTCTACTATGCTATTGCCTTTATGCTTTTGGTACACTACATGCAAGGGAAGAACTATGCTACGCTATTTGCCAACTGCCAATCCTGCTACGCTACAGGCTAACTTCGCTCGAACATGATGTTACCATTCACCATTGTGTTGTGCAAGGTGATGCTAAGGCCAATTTTAATTATCCTAGAAATTGTAGGAGTCCTGTGTTGCTTAAGAGAACCAGTGGCCAACGTTCCTCTGCCTCACGCATGTGCGGGATAGCAGGTGGTCTGGTTCCGAGAGGGTGCATGGGACTTTCTGCAATTTTTGTTCCAGCACTTTAGTGTGATCATTTGATCACACTTATCGAAGGAGGTAGCAATCGTAATAATGGAAACCTTGTTGCCTAGGGCAAATCAGGGTATTATGAGATTCTTGACCGATGGAGCAATTAGAAGCAGGCAGGGAGAGGGATCTAGTTAGCACTAAAAAAGCTTGAGGTGTCTAGCTTGGATCTGGGATATGCCAGAATATAATTGCTACCATCAGTACAACACGTTATTTATTGCCTGCCACATTAGAATGTGTTTTCAGAACCCACCAAAAATTGTTTACTGTGCTGACGGGTGAGTTCAGTAAACATATTCCGCTACACTATGCAATGCATGCTACACTAGGCAAATGTTAATAGTGTGTTGTTGCTACCAGGTTTTTTATCAACAAGGATGGGCTTCACGATGATATGGATGCGTTGGCCTTGGCACAGATGGCGCTACGAGAGTTTTCTTTCACTGAGAATATGCACCCAGGTGTGATAGGCCAATGCAGGGGTGAGTACAAAATCTACCGAACCCGGTACTCCCTGTTCTACAATAGATGCAAGGAGCTGGATTTATTGAATGGGGATTGGGCACCCTTTAAGCCAATCACCATTGAAGATGTATCGGTGGATCTTCCGCCGTTCCCATCACCATTTAAACCTGGTAAGCTAAACTGTGAGTCGTTTGCATGTTCGAGTGTTGCCCTTGTTTTTATGCTATTTTTTTTGTTTTTTGCTTTGTCTAAGTTTTTTTTATGTGCAAACTACTACAACATCGAAGAAATCCTAGGAGGTGATGGTGATCACCTCTAGGCATCACGAGGCCAACATCTACTTCAAGTAGAGGGAAGTGGATGAGACCCAGCGTTGGCTTTGCAATGGGGTACCAGAATCACTTGCCAAAAACCTTGGGGACATTGGGCTCATGGAATTGTTCTTAGTTGTGAACCCAAGCATCCATGCTGTTGAGATGCTTGCCTTGGCTAACTCATTTTCTAAAAAGGCAAACCACTTCTGCACATGTGTGCACGGTGTGCAGGTGGTTCTTAAGATCAATGACCAACTATTCATGGACCTCTTTGGTGTTTCTGTTGATGGTATCCCTGTAGGAGCAAAGATCAAAAAGGAGGCAAACCATCAGAGGGATATTAAGGAATGGCTAGGGGTAGCAAAAGGGCGAAAGGGGATTCCCATGGAAGCGATTAAGCTGAAAGAGGCTAGAACAGTTTACCCCATCTTCTTTGCTCGTGCTTTCCCCAAGCTATTGTCCCAAGGCAAGATCATTGGGATTGAGCAAGCTTGGATAATGAGGGAGGTCATGGAAGAGGGGGCCCATTACAACTAGGCCAAGCATATGTGTAAAGGTCTACAGGTTGAAATGGTCAAGCTTCATAAGAATCCTGAGTCTCGTTTCAATGTGCACCATGCCTTTTTCATAGCTTGCTAATAAAGATGTAGGGACCCCGGCCATAGAGGGAAGGGCCCTGGTCAAGAGAGAAGGGACTTCCATCATGAAGGAAGGAGCTCTCATTGATGAAGAAGATGCTCCTGCTGATGAGGAGGACATTTTTGCCAATGGGGAGGATTCCCCCACTAATGAGGAGGATGTCGGCACCTTAAAAGAAAAGGCCCTAGTGAATAAAGAGGAAGCTCGTGTCAACCGAGAAGGGACCTCTACTGATGATCCCTTTGTTGACTGCAGTTTAGCACTAGATGTACAAATACACGTGGAGGGTTCTACCATAGTGTTAAGCTAGCAAGAAGGGGAGCTACAACTAGATGCTGGTGAGTTTGACTGTATATTCGACAATATGTCAATGGGCAACCCCCCTGTTATCACCCCTGAGGGTTTGCTGGGTAGGATCCTTTACATTGTCATTTGCATTACTCACCTACCTTATTGTAGTCCATCTTAGTCATTACTGATGCGTTTGGTTATATAGCAAACACCACTGTTAACACTGCAGGACCTTCCTTTGTCTGGCTGGAACCATGGGTCAAGACCCCTGACAAGTTTGCGTTCATGCAAGGGGTTGTCGATGACATGATCAGCCATCTTAAGCAGGTCGATGTAGAAGTGGGTAAGTAAAGTAGCTACATTAGGCTATTCAAATTGCTACACTAGACCTTTTGGATTACTGAATTTTTCTATGCTACTATGACTAATGCGTTTTTATGTGTGGTCAACAACTTCTTGCCTCAAGTGGGACCCGAAGCAAGCAATGAAGGTCAACGTCGTTCCTACATTCCCACTTGAAGTGACTGAGGTGCCTCGCCACATATATGACGAGGCTAGCGAATGTGTGTTGCACTCGGCATGCTCCTTGTGGGAGTGTAGGCGTGTGAATGAAGACCTGTGGAAACAGGTCTAAAGGTTCGAGATAGAGAAGGCCAATTTGATTACCGAGGTGGGAGACCTCCATTCTAGGAACGAGTTCCTCCTAGCCTGTGATACCAATGATGGTAGTTAGCGCATGGCTATAATAGATTACGCAAGATATTGAACGACTATGCGACACAACAACGAGGCCACCTGTGAGATAATTGAGCAGCAAATGCAGATGGACTTGTTAGCTCAGAAGAACCAAGACTAGAAGGATTATAGTGCCAGATTTTACGAGTGGGGGCAGTCCTGGAAAAACCATAAGCATATGTATAAGCTAGAATGTGCCACCTACCACAAACAATACTAGGATGCTTCAGTGAAGTTGTATACCCATGAAGCTTTCCTGGATGTCATTGGTGCTTCTGAAGATTACAACAAGTGATGGTCAACGAATTCCCTGAGCGGGAAGTGAATCTTCCCACAGGTGAGACTGCCACTACCTCCTTTTCTCCGAGACCGCCAAGATGGATGGCCATCAAAAAGGAGAAAGTTGCAGCAAACGCTAAATTTAGCGACAGGCAATAGGTGGATATAATAGAGGAAGAGATCTGGCACTGCCTCGGGATCAGATTGGATCGCATAGCCCCCAAGATAGACGTAGGGCTATCTTGGGTTAGTCAGTTTTTGCGATGCAATAGTTTATATTTTATTCTAGCCTTTATGTGTAACTCTCGCTGACTACTTCATTTTTCATGATGTAAATTGAAGATGAAGAAGTAGGGCCCCTAGAGGCTAGAAAAGATAATGCAGAGGAAAAGGATGCAGAGGAAGATGATGTAGGGGAAGATGATGTATCACAGCAAGGGCTTTCGATTTTTTGTAGTTTTGCAAAACTGCTGCAAACATTGTCTAAGTGAAACCTTGAATGAAAAATGAATATGTTAAGATTGGTTCTATTTGTTTACATGTTATATATGTTATCTGTTTTTATGTTTTTAATGTTCTTAATATGTCTTAGTTTTAGGCCATTTCAGGTTGTGTGTAGTTTTAGGCCATTCTAGGCCGTGGGGTAATGTAAATGAAAGAAGAAGTTTTGCCAGTTTTAGACCTTAGCGAGCCATATATAGTTTTAGGCCATTTCGGGCCATACGTAGTGTTCAGCCATTTTGAGCCATCGCGACTATATAGTTTTAGGCCGTTTCGGGACATGGTAATGATGTAAAGAAAAAAGGATGTGCGAATGGTTTAAAGGATTTAGTTAGGAAACCTAGCGTAGATGGATTAATGTGAAACAAACAATGGATAAATGTAGAACAGATGTTAACTAGGTAGAAAGAAGTGGGGTTACTATGCTATGCGTAACTGCTTTCTAACCCATCATGGATTTGGTGAGACGTAGGGCTAAGATGCTTTGTTGTGGCACTTATTTACATCATTGTCCTCTGCTTGGAAGGGCAACTCGGCCCACACATTTTTGTTTTCTGAGTCGGTGTGTTGGGCCAACTCTTTTGCTAAATAGTTAGCATCTATGAAGACAAACGCCTCGCTCTTAGAGGTTATGACCTTCGAGCCCTACTCCATACCTCCGTTATTTATTGCTTGTGTTGCTACCTCATCGCCATGGATCATCACCTCCCTACCTACATAGGGTAGATGGATCTCATGATGTATGGGCGAAGAGATGACCCTAAGTTGTGCTAACCATGACCTCCCCAAGATAAAGTTAAACCCGGGCATCTCTTCCACCATGATAAATGTTGCATTTGTGGGGAACTGGTCTCCTGCCACAAAGTTGATGTGGACAGTGCCTTTCACCATGACCCGTGCCCCGTTGAACTACTTCAAACATGACATTGTCATGGGCTTGATTTGGTCTACCAAGCGCAACTTATCCACAATAGGGAATGGAATGATGTTCGTTGCAGCCCCATCATCAATGTGTACCCTTCAGATCTTATGTTGGCTGACCCGAATTGTGATGAACAGAGGTGCTGTAGTCACCTGACTCTTCTCAAGGTCTTCCCTAATGATATCATCATGGAATGTCATTAGGGAAGACCTTGAGAACCGCCTACAGAACCAAAGCCAAAGCCTCATGGTGCGCAGTGGAAGTCATAATCAGGTCGTACAGGCTCAATGTTGTGTTTTTCTATTTTAGAGCCTACTTGAACTACGTAAGAGTGCTTAAGAGGTCTGGGCCACCTTCCTATTTATTGCCTTTCTCCTCTTCCATTCATCCTAGGAGACAAATTTGCCTAGGAGGGACAATTTCGGGTTTGGGGTCAAACCCTTTCGAGCGAGGTGGCAAAGACTATGTGCGTGTAGCAGCTTGCCCCCCTAATGATGAATGGCATTTGTGGTGTTAATGTGGGTGGTGGTGTGGCTTTGGTTACACAGGATGTAGAGGCAGATGCTCAAGGGGGGACCCTTAAGATAAACGATTGCTGCGGCGGTTTTTTAGCCGTTGGTGGTGTAGGAGCACTACGTTGAGGCACACGAACCATAAATGGCTGTTGAGGTAATCTAGGATTACTATCAACATCGATAGTGTTGATAATGTAACTGATATTATTGGTGTTAAGTGGATCCGTGTAGACATGCAACAATTGATTTTCGGGATGCATTGGGTTGCTTTCGTCTAGAACCAGTTTCCCTTGATCAATCATTCTTTGGATGTCATCCTTTAACGCTAGGTAGTAATCTGTATCATGATCACACTGTTGATGATAGTCACAGAACCGTTCTAGCTTGAAATTCTTAGGAACTGGGGGCTCATTGGGCAAAGCCAAAGAGGGGTTCTTAAGGAGTTCGCAGTACTGTTGATGTTTTTTGACTTCCTCCTCTGACATCCGCTTATGTTGGATATATCCCACTCCCAGTAATTACTTCAATAGTTTTGAAGGCTTGACGGGTAGCGGGGTGCACTTAGAGCAATCTTTACGCTCAAAGTTAGGCTTGGGTAGTGCGGATGCTTCGGGTGCTGATGTTGAGGGTTGGGCTGCTTTGCTTGGTGCGAGTGCGGGGTTAGTTGCTGGTGCGGCCGCCTTCTTGTTATTATTGTTTTTGGGCTTGGCTTCGTTTGCCACATCAGCCATTGTGATTGTTACAGCCTTACCCTTGCATTTTTCCTTCTTCGCAAAGGTGTTCTTATATGCAACATAGGCTGAGTCTTTGCTTGCCTCAGCTGCGTCTTGCATGCTCTTGGTTTGGGTGAAAGCTTGACTAAGAGTCCATGGAGTGAGATAGTACAGTTTGAACTTGATGAAGTTGTTCACTGCACCTTTAAACACGGCCAGCATATGGGCCTCCACGATGGGTTCGTGGATCTCGTTAAGGGTAGTGCTCCATTGTTGTATGAATTTCTGGACTGGTTCAAGTGGATCTTGTTTGATGCTCATTAACTGATCCAACATAACCTATGGCCTCAAGTTATACTTGAAACGCATTACAAATTGGGTTGGCAACTCCTCTAGGGTTGAGATGGAGGAGCATGGGAGCACACGATACTAGTCTAGAGCTTTGCCCGTCAGAGACATAGCAAAGACACAAATGATTGTGTGTGGACATTGTTGAAAAAGAAGGGATTTAGATCTAAACGTAATAAGATAAGTGTTAGGATCACCCTCCCCATTGTATTTTGTGAAATGGGGGAGTGGCATCCCAGGGGGTAACGTTAGCATGGGGACTGCCAGACTGATGGGATCATCATGGTAGAAATCCATGACTTGTACCATGTTAGACTCGGCAGCTTTGAGGCATTTGATTTCCTCAGTAAGGGTTTGGATAAGCTGGTTTGCTTAATCTAAACTGAGGGATGATGTGGATGGTTGGGGAGCTACCGAAGCAGCTCCCATTTGTGGAGTGGTAGGGACAGCGACGTGACCCATAGGTGGTGCTGTCGGGGTGACCCTTATGAAAGGTGCTACTTGTGCTATCCACCACTTGGTAGGTGGTGTTGTTGGAGCAGCAACCGATGGTTGTGCCACAGGGTAGGCCGTTTGCATGGCCGGTGGGACAGACCACGGTCCCACGCTTTGTTGTACCATTTGTAGGGCCTGGTATGTTTGGTGGCGAGCGTAGTGGGACATTTGCGATGGCTGCGAAACAAGAGGAGAAGTGAATGGGGTCCACCATGTGGGTGGGATTGGGCCTACCGCTAATGGTGGGACAAGTGTAGATGCTAGAATGGGTGTGAAAATTGTAAGCAACTACGATGTAGGTATAGTGTGAACATAGGGCAGGGTAGCCATGATTGGTGCATGATGCGAAGCAAGAATGGATTGGGAAGCAATTTGCGGAGAGGGAAATAGGCGTGTTGATGCATTGAGGGCATGGCATGGCTACCCATTATTGATGATACTATGAGTTGCAAAGGCACGGATGTGACCATGAAGAAAGCAGCGGTAAAAAGAAGGTTTGTCTAGAAAGATAGGGTGGGAGGGATGGTGGCAAGGTTGTTTTGATCCCCACCCTCAGACTGGGAATCTAGTTCCTCTTGCCCATATTGGAACACCTTGTCATAGTGAGACGTCATGTCTTGTGGCTCCCTAGGTCTAGTCATCTATATCAGTTGATCTATGATCCACTGATGCATTTGCGTTAGAGGAATGGAAACGCTAGGAGTGTGAATAAATTCCTTCTTGTTATAGTAGGTGAACTTGAAGCTATGTTTGTCTTCGAGTTCTTGTGCGTATAAGGGTAGATTTGCCTAAACCTTAGCGTAGAGAAAATTGTACTACTTGTTTTGCTGTGCCCAGCTCTCAGGTGATCAGTTTTGGATCCTGAGAGATCAGCGTAGCTCTCGTACTAGGCTGAGTAGTTGCTCTGCGCCTATGGTGCCTTGAACCGAGGGGGAACGTCAACGTTAGAGATAGTAGCTGTGGTGCTTAAGAAAATCATTTCTATAAGGTCAAAAAGGTTCGCAAATGAGAAAAACAAGGAGATCGAGAGGCCATAGAAGGCTTTTTGTCTTGCAGGATTCCAAAGGAACCATCGTAGTGACCGATCTGCATCACATGATGCGTAAACAATTGCAAAAGGGTGTCACATTTACGCTAGTGCATGACAGGGTACATAATGTGTGCACGACTACTATGAAACATGGAAAAGGCACCAAAAGGTCATCCTTCTAGCACTAGAAAACTGTAGCGACCGAAAAAGTTGGTGGTTGGAAACACCAAGAGGTCGTTGGGCAAATAGTTTTAACCCCGAATCCGTGCGAGGGCCATGCTGGATAAAATGGAAATGGGGTGCCCTGAACGATCTTGTCGATCCGATAGCGACTTATTCGGTGTAACTTAACCTTTCGTAAACGTGGTTTTAAGTGCGAAATACGTGAGATCTAACCAATGATCAATAAATGAGATGATAAAGAAAAATGATGCTGAAAAATGATGACAATGAAGGAATAAAAGAGTAACTAGGATAGGAAAATGCACCACTGCAAAGTCACGGGTTCAATTCTCCTCTTTGCTTGAAAATGTATAATAAGTTATACAATGCTGGAGGCGCACGAAGAATCTAGGAATGACCAAAATGCTCGAAATACCTCAACTACGTTTTTTTGAGTACAAGCTTAAAAGCTAACAGTGTGAAATGCCAACAAGAAAAAATCTAATGCCAAGTGCTAATGTAAAAGATGCCCAACGCTGAAATTTTCCAGCTCAACAAATTGCCAATTTGCCAACTTTGCCAATAGGATTCTCAATTTGCCAACCCAATTTGCCAACCTTGCCAACCAAAAATGCCAACCTTGCCAATTTTTGCCAACCCTTTGAGTGTTGCTTGTCAGGGTATTTATAGGACCAGGAGTAGGTGAGGGATGTGGTTTAGATAACACGTGTCCTAGACCCATGAGATGCTGACATGTGCATACTGCATGGATACGGAAGACCAGTTGTGAACTTGCTATGCTGCGACAATGCTGTTGAAATTGGAAATGCTGGAATCAAGTGCACAAACAATGCAAGCAAGAGATGAAGTGCACTGGTGTAGCTTAGTTATTTTCTACGCAGTGCTACGCTATGTGGCGTAGCATGTTGGCGTAGCGTAGCCATTAGTTTGAAAAGAAAATTTGCGTTGAAGTCAACTGCATCTATTGGGAGCTTCGGTGCACATCGGATTAACTTTTTGAAGCATTTAATTTAGTTTGCATCTTTGCTATGCTACGCTATGTTACGTAGCATAGCAGTTGGCTTTATTTACGACTTGCTGAACTTGTTAAACTTGCATTTGAAATGTCTCTTGTTGTTCTTGCTTCGTCGCTACGCTGTGCTATGCTATGTAGCATAGTAGCCATCATATCCTACTTTTTGCTCAATCTGCCACTTTCTAGTAAGAATATTTTGCTCAAGGATTGAAGATGAATAAGGCAATTGGTTTTAGAGGCCGTAATGCTTGTCGAGTACAATTTCTTCAATGTAATCACTTGTTAAGCTAGGCCTTTCTGATTTGCCTCTGCTATGCTGCGTAGCATAGCACTTTCTTTCGCAATAGTTTGCACTTGATTGCCTGAGAAACTGTCTTCTGATGCCTACTATGCTACATAGCATAGCAATCTTCTTCACTTGCCTGGGAAACTTGCCAAACTGTTTTGCGCATCCCAAGCATTGTCGACAACTCTTAGCATGTTCTCTAAGTAAGTTGTCAGCTAGGTGAATTGTCTAGATGGGCAGGCCGAAGAGTCCATTGGGCCTGTCAACTCTGAAGGTAGAAAACTTGTTGAACTCGACAATCTAAACTCAGAGCATCCATTTCCTGCCAAACTATCGTGACACTGCACTTGTGGAAATCCCTTGCCTGAATCCTAAGACCCTGGTGAAGCAAGAGGGTCTCAAGATTTTATGGTGTTTCATAAGGTTAAGCAATTTTTTCATTTATTAAGCTTCTTTTCAATTCTATTAACTATATAATTCCACAAAATATTTAGATTAGACTTAAAAGAAAAATGTACTCGTAAAGTTTTGATGATAGAAATTTTTTCAAGATTTTCCATGGCTAGAGAGTAACCCACTCATCAATATTACTAGTACAATAAATAACAAATCTTTATCAATTAGTACGAGAATCACATAATATGTAATAATCCTCTACTTTAGCTAATAGAACATTGATATGTTGTGAAGAGTTGTTAATTCTAAAAAAAGAATCATTTGCAAAGTGAATGTTAAGCAATTACATACTTTGATTATAAATTGAAATTATCTTAATGATATTCCTTTGGATATTGTAATGCAAATTATGTGAAAGAAAGTCTATAATAATACTAAAGAAATAGGAAGCTAGAGAAGAATCTTGATGAATTGACCATTGAAGAGAAAAAGAGGAAATTAATCTAATATTTGCAGTAACTTGAGCTTTAGGATCAATGAGTAAGGTGCAGATAAGATAAATAAATTAGTCAATAAGTCCTAGATTATGAAGAAAAGATATATTAAAGTTCCATTCAATCCTATCATAAGTTTTAACATCATCATCATCTTAGCCTTGTCCTAGAAAAATGAGGTTAGCTACATGAGCTTGTTTTTCACCATTCACTTCTACGAAGAGCGAGATCTTCATTTATTTGCAATTTCTTCAAATCATCTTCGATTATTTTTTCCATTGTCTTCTTTGATCTTCCTTTCAGTGGCTTTTCTAAAATAGTGCTGTAACAAGATTTGTTTATAGGCTCATTATCTTATCTTCTTTACACATGTCCAAACCATGTAAGTTGTTATTCTTGTATCTTATTTAAAATAGAATCCACTCTAAGTATCCCTTTGATATTTTTATTATGTAATTTATCCCTTCTAGTAACATTCAACATCCATTAAAGCATTTATAATTCTAACATACAAATTTATTATTCGTCTCTTTTGTACTACCTAACATTTAGTACCATATAAGATAGTAGGCATGATTATTTTCATGTAAAATTTTCCCTTTCATTTTATTGGTATTATTTTATCATATAGAACACCTCTAGCCTATCTTCATTTTGACCATCCTACCTTAATTTTATTTTTGATATCTTTATTAATTTCACTATATGATTGGAGGATTGATCCTAGGTAGTAAAGCTAGTTATAAAAAGGGACTTGTTTGCCCTAAATTTTCACTTCTATTTTACCACTATTTATGTTATTATTAAAATTTCATTCCATATATTTCATCTTCTACTAATTTTAAAGCCTTTTGATTCTAGAGCATGTCTCCACTTGATGAATCGTGGTTTGTTAGGTGTTGATATCAGAACCTTGATATCGAACCCTTGTTAACCAGGTGCTGATATCGAACCCCTGTTTGGACCCCTGATATCTGATGAGTTCCAATATCGGACCCTCGATATCACGTATGAGATATCATGGTTCCCGTGTGAGCCTATAAATACACAATGGGACGCACGGGAAAGAAGAAGTTTTTAGAATCAGTTTTTAGAATCAGTGTGTAGTTCATTTTAGAAGTTAGCTTTCATTTTAGTTCTTCTTAACCCTTTTCCCCTAGTGCATGCCTGTAGTGTGATGATTGTAATTGTACGACACCTTTATTCAAGTGTGACGTACTTGGACACACACATCACTAGAAATAAAGATCGAGATTACTTCATCATCGTAGCATTCACTTAGTTTAATTATTTAATTGTTATTGTTAATTATTTCTTTTGTAATTAATATCTCTTCATCCTAAACTCCTTAAACATGGAATGAGTATGACTTAATCACGAGCATTCAAGTGTAACTACTTGGTATCCCAGTAGCGTACCTAGGCCATGCACTTGGTAATCCTAGTAGTAGTCGTGCATGACGTCCAAGATGTGTACAGATGATTAAGGAACAAATGCTCTTTGGACTTAGGCTAGTTTAGATTCTCCTTCCTCCTTAGTCCAATTAAAGTTATTTTCCATTACCTCTAGGAGTAGCACTAGTTTAGGACTACATCATACACCTCACTCTAGACTAAACCATACGTGACAAAACAAATACTAGTTTAGGTGGGAAGTTCGACTAGCCCGTTTGTGAAGTTCGACTGGATCATGTGTGAAACACTCATATTTGTATGGTTGAGTGTAGGGGTACCTCACCACTCATCATTAGCACCGTTGCCAAGGACGTTGCTAGTTATCTAAATTAGTTATATCACACAAGATCATTGTAACAAAGTATTCATGATAGATCTCTTAGAAAAGAAATTAATTTTAATTAAGTCACACACGGTTCACAGCAATGTCTCTCTCAAAAGACTCTAATAACGTAACAACAAGTAAGGCAATTCATTGGAGAACCAACAAATTATATGATGATGAAGATAAAGTTTGGAGTACTCAACCTTATGCAGGAGTGCCCTATGTTCATGAACACCCCAATGATACTCAAGGACTTTCATCATCCAACTCTAACACCTCTAGTAAGGATGGGACACCCCATAGAATGAGGAGGCCTGAAAAGCCTAGGACCTTGTCAATAACTAACAAGAGTCTTTTAGGGGATGATTGGAAAACTTATAAACGTTAGGACAAGTTTTTTAGTTCTTTCTCTTCCTCTACTCATTCAATGTTAGATTGTAACATGGATGACTATCTTTCAAGGGATCGGCGTAGAACTAAAAATTAAGCTCACAAAGAAAATTGAGAACACCAACATGAACAAGGACAACATCATCCCAATGCACAAACTCATAACCCACTTAGTGACGATGAACCCCTACTGGCCACTAAGAGCCTAATGCCTATACAAGAGGCCATTTGAATATCCCACAGGAATCGCAAGGAAAGCCATCTACCTAGGCTTGATTTAGATTTGCAACATCATTTACAGGCCTTCCATGATGCTTGTGTATGGAACAATATTGATAATGGATGCCAAAAAATTAAGCTCTTTCCTATGACACTCGTTGGCCAAGCAAAAGTGTGGTACAGATCGTTAAAACCAAAATCAATCTATAGTTGGCCAACAATGGTAGAAATCTTTACTGAACGATATCAAACCTATGCCAGAGTGTTGGCCTTGAGGAGACAAATCCAAGAATGGAAACAAGCGCAACATGAACCCTTGGACATGGCCTTAGAAAGATATTATGCATTGTTAAATAACTACCCAGGCCATGGGTTCTCTGAGGAGAGGCTAATATACCATATCATAGATGGGCTCCATAATGAAGCAAGGGAAACCCTAGGGATGTATGCTCGAGGTCAACTATAGTAGCTACAAACCCATCAACTCCAAGAGCTTATTAAGAAGGTAGCAAAAGAAGAAGGAGAAATGGCTAAATGGGAGAATGTTGAAAAATCTCAACCTAACAAAGGTTCATAATTAGGAAGAGGAAAAATCAACTCACCTCAAGGAGGTGGAACCATCGTTGCTAATATTACAATCACTAGATGAAATTGAGGCAAAGATCAATAAGATGACGAAATGAATACATAAAAAATGTAGAGAATATGCCAACACTATGATAGGTAGAACCATGATGAACCAAGAAGCAGGATAGAACACCCTTAGACAATCAGAAAGAAGGGTTGAAGAGAATAAGGATAAGAACTCAACTGCTAATCATACATATCAATGTAATGTTTGCTTATACGATAACCCCAAAGGTCAATGCCCAATCTTGTCACATTTACATGAACACTGGGGAAGAATATTACACCCAGAGTTCGTACAAAAATACTATGTTCAATCATAGTGGCAAAAATCCCAGTCATGGGGGAAGCCACCCCCAAACTGGTTATACCCTTCTTATCATTCGAACCCAAGTGCTTATCAAGTCCAACATCCTGTTTCCCCAACCGGGTGAACGTCGTCTATCTCACCACATTATTATGATTCTCCTCAATATTATCAACCCATATCCTATCCAACATGATCACCACCTCATCTACCTTACACTTCTCCTCACCCTCAATATTCTTATCCTTCAGCTCCTTCTACATTACCACCAATTGTATTAGAAGGTTTTGCACCACAGCACCAACTCACAAATGTTACTTGTGCTACTACAGTCAATAGTAGTGGAGGTCCTCCACAATGTCAAAAGTGTACTTTCTTTAGGAATGACCAAAGAAAGAGATAGCATGGCTCCAAAACCACTGCATCCTCCAACCAAGTGCAAGTTCTACACTATGGTGCATCTTTTTCTTCAAACCCAACACCTCACATTACCTTATCAGGGCCACCGATCAAAACTCCAACAACTATGGGGCCTAACGAATTTAGCCACGAAGGGAGACATATTGATCCTTGCATACCATCTTATGGTCATGGGTGCCATAATTGGTTAACTCCTTATCACATGACCACATCTTACAATATACCCCACTATGCCTACTACAATCAAGTGTGTGCATCCCAATTTGGGTATATTCTTACCACCACCTCAAAAGACACTCGGTGGTTTGGATATGACTGGACTCCAATGTTTCCAAAATGCTTGGATCCAAATTTTCCATTTATTAATTCTAGCCATGCTCAACCATTTAGTTATGGGGGGTATCCCCCATTCTAACAACAACAGAATTAATAAATGTTTTTCTTTCCTTTAATTTTACAATTTTTTGTTTTCCAATTTTTCATCTTTCAATTTATTGTTTTGTATTTCTGTCTTTTTATCTTTTTATGAGTAATCTCATCTATGAATAAAGCACTCATGTGACTCACTAGTTGAGGTGTTGTTCTATGCTATCAAGTCTTGGGTGACTAATTATTTGAACAACGAGCCTACAACATCCATCCATCCATTCTATTAATAAGAGGTTCTACGCTGGGTACAATGATATTCCTAATCATTAAAACTTAAAAGTAATCTTGTGTTCATTATACTTAGAGCGAAGAAGGATGGACTAAGCAAGAATGACCAAGGTGTGACATCAAGGGAACTTGTGGATTCTCTTTGGTAACATCTGCAGGAGTTATCATGTAGCTTGGTTGTACTAAGATCCTTGTAGATCTAATCAAAAATGGAAGTAAGAGTAATCAAAAGGCACTCAATCAAGGAAAACTCAATGCTATTCTAAGGGTTCCCACTGGAAAGACATGCACCCATGCCTAAAGGTAGGTAACTTCTCTGGCTTAAGCATTCATTCAAAAAAAGAAGAAGAGAAAATAGAAAAAGAGTGCCACAAAGAAAAATCTCTCCTCCCTTGTATGAAATGCCAAGTGATCGTATGTCTTGCCATCATGATGCTCTCATTGTTGTCTATCATTAGGATGAAATAATGTGATGTCACTAATTAGAGGAATGGAATTGGTCTTGATTTTGGACTGATGGGTTAATGACACATTAATCATGCCTTACACTAAGGATTCATTGTGCCCTAGGCTAGTTACCTCATGTCCCAATCTTTGCAATCCCTTCTACAATTCACATCATCTTGCTGTTCATGAATTTGTGACCCGTGTCTTGTGTAGCATTGAATTCATATCTCATCACGGTGGTATCTACATGTGTGTATTTTGTTGCATCAGTGTAGATTATATTTAACCCGTCTAGTGCCTATGGACATTTTAAGGTGTGGTTACACAAGGGCATTATAGGTTGGAACCTGCTTTGGGGAGGACCCACTTACGTGACTTTTGTAATTTGTACTTATTGCACACCACCACATCATTTTATACCCTCTGAGTACTTCATTGCCAAATCTATTCTTCCCTTTGTCATCATTTTATCAAACATTCCTCAAAACCATTACGTGTCCTTTGATGTGTCACCTAAACAAACCAGGTTCAACATTAAACTTTTAGGGCAACTTCCTTGACAAAATTTCTAACTCTAAAATCACATTATGTAAAGAATTCAAGCTTTATTAAAGGCAATGAGTAAGGTATGAAATAATTTAACTTCTTTCAATAGCCTTACTAACAATTGATCTTTGTGTGATTATAGATGGGCCCTAAAAGAGGACAACAAGGAGCACCTTCTCAAGGTGCAACTGAACGTCTTGGGGGAGGTAGAGGCCAAGGACCTCATGTAGAACATGTGGAGTAGGAGGCACAATCATTTAGCATCCATTAGGGAACTCCTATAACTGCATAATCTAGCCAAGAAAAATGTGGAGAGGTCAAGACCCAAGCCTATGAAGAGGAACGATGACTATTTGTGGCATGACATGTCAAGGGCAATCAAGTGTTCCCACAGCTGTCGTGTCCATCGAAAGTGTTGACTCCATCAAACATTGGAACATCAGCATGGATGACTCATAATCCTTGGATAGAAGAGAAGAAATATCAGGTGCTTCTTCAATGGTATTAATCTCAGAAGCTTGAAGCATAGGACAAAGGAAAGGTACCCATGGAGGAGCCATCACCACCAGGAACCACATGAGTTCCAATAAATTTTGTAATTTTGTGTCTATGTCCCAATTTTATTTTGTTCAATCCCACACTGTGGCATGAATAACTCCTAGTTAGTCAATAATCCCATACCTATCCATTGTGTAATCAATTGGACTCGTTCTCATTTTGGTTAACTCGAGGACGAGTTGTTATTCAGTTGTGAGGGTATGATGAATCATGGTTTGTCAAGTGCTGATATTAGACCCTTGATATCGGACACTTGTTAACCAGGTGCTAATATCAGACCCCTATTATCAAACCCTTGATATCTGATGAGTCCCAATATCAAACCCTCGATATCGCATACGCGATATCACGGCCTGACAAGCGATATCAGATACACGATATCATGGTTCCCATGTGAGCCTACAAATACACAATGGGACGCACAGGAAAGAAGAAGTCTTTAGAGTCAATTTTTAGAATTAGTTCTTAGTTCACTTTATAAGTTAGCTTTCATTTTAGTTCTTCTCAACCCTTTTCCCCCAGTGCATGCCCGCAGCATGATGATTGTAATTGTACGCCACCTTTATTTGAGTGTGACATACTTGGACACGCACATGACCAGAAATAAAGATTGTGATTACTTCATCATTGCAGCATTCACTTAGTTTAATTATTTAATTGTTATTGTTATTTATTACTTTTGTAGTTAATATCTCTTCATCCTAAACTCCTTAAATGCGGAATGAGTACAACTTAATCACGAGCATTCAAATGTGACTACTTGGTATCCCAGTAGCGTACCTAGGCCATGCACTTGGTAATCCTAGTAGTATTCATGCATGAGGTCTAAGATGTGTACGGATGATTAAGGAAAAAATGCTCATCACACTTAGGCTAGTTTAGATTCTCTCTCCTCCTTAGTCTAATTAAAGTTATTTTCCATTGCCTTTAGGAGTAACACTAGTTTAGGACTACATCATACACCTCACTCTGGACTAAACCATATGTGACAAAGCAAATACTAGTCCAAGTGGGAAGACAGTGAACTGTGATCAACAAGTAACTATCAAGATACCACAACTAGCCCGTCTACAGAGTTTGACCGGATTGTGCGTGAAACGCTCATATTCGTATGGTTGAGTGTAGGGGTACCCCGTCACTCATCATTGACACCATTGTTGGGGATGGTGCTAGTTATCTAAATTAGTTATATCACACAAGATTGTTGTAACAAAGTATTCATGATATATCTCTTATAAAAGAAATTAATTTTAATTAAGTCACACACGGTTCACAATAATGTCTCTCTCACAAGACTCTAACAACGCAACAACGAGTAAGGCAATTCATTAGAGAACCACAAAATTATATGATGATGATAAAGTTTCTTCAATAGCTTTCATGTTTTTGAATTTCTTGAGTCTTAGGAAGATAGTTTTGTAGATTTTATAGTTCCTACTAATTAAATTTATAACAAGAAACATAAAAGTAGGGTGAAGAGGCAAACCTTTTGATGGCATTGCAGTGCTAGTGAAAATATCTCTTAAAAATTATGTGCTTTTAGAAAAAATTAATGATCACAAATAGGATGTTTCACTACAAAGATTATGTCAACATGGTTATGCTTTACTTACTATATGCTATTTTGCACCTAGAGATGCTACATTATATGATTCTATAGAGTTGTCTCATGATCATTCTTTTTTGTTATTAGGTGAAAATATTGTAGACTTTCTAGCAAAAGGTTCAATTTTTATGTATGAAGATTTTAATTTAAGGATAGGTTTACAACAAATAAAACTATTTAGTGGCAATATAATGTTAATGATTTGGACATTGTTGAAAATCACAGATGAACATGACATTCTATAGATGACACTATTAATAAAATAGGTCAATAACTAATAGAATGGAAAATTTTTTTTGATCATCTCATTTGCAATGGCCTTGTTAAATTTCTTTAATCTTCATCATATACTTTTATAGGACCTTAAAGTAACTTTTGCATTGATTTACTTTTTTGTTCTTGTGAAGATATTGAATTTATTGAGTTGAAAGTTGAAGAAGATTTAGTGGAGTCTTGCCATGATTAGGTAAATTTTTGTTACAAATTCAAATTATTCTTGTAACAACCAAAAACAAGAACAGAAAAAAATTTCAATACAAATTCACCCCAAGAATTAAGAAAAAATATGTGGATGTAGCACATAACAAATGGACTCTTAAAAGACAATATAAGAATCTTGAACAAATTTCTCTTACAATAGGTATGCAATTTGTGCATTCACAACATCAAGATGCTCAAAAGACTTGGTTTTCTGAGGATTGCATGTAGGCTAGATAGAATCTTAAGAATGCAAATACAAGTCACAAATAAAGTTTAGTTAAGACATATAACTGCTTGGCTAGAACCAAGAGAAGGAAATTTATTCTTACAACATTAAAAAAGAGTCTAGAAAGTTTTGGTAAATTTTTCATCATAAAGTATCTTCATCATTTAATTTTTCTTTTCAAGATATCTACTCGTTTGATAATAAATAATTTACAAAAGAAGATGATAATTCTACTACTATTATATAACAAGCACCTCTCAAATTTACTCTTGAGGAAGTCGTAGAGGGTATTACCAGTCTAGCATTTTGCAAAGCTATAGATTCAAATTGTTTATATTTAGAATTGTTAACATGGGTAGGACCTACTATTCAGAGGGAAATTTGGCACATATTAAATTCAAAAATGGATCAAGGATTAAATCAACATTCAAAAACTAGTAAAGCTATTTTGTTATATAAAAAGAGCAGTAAAAATAATTTGAACAATTATCAAATGATCATTGTGAAAAAATATTTTTGCTAGGTTGTTGGGTACTCTACTAGATAATAGAATTAGTTCTTGGGTTGTAGTTAACCAAGTCAAGGCAAGATGTTAGGTAGGTTTTAGACAAAATCATTCCATTATAGATTAGTTAGTTACTTTCAAACATTACATGAAGTTTGCAAAAATTCCTAATAAAATTTTTTTTATTTGTTTTATTGATTTTGCAAAAGCTATGATTCAATGGTTCATACAAAACTATGGTTGAAATTTTACAAAATTTATCTCCCTTCACATTTGATTACAACAATTGAAAGATTGTATGATAAAGTGATTATAAAAAATTATAGACAAAAATTCAGAGAAAAAATTTCAATTCTAGAGTAAAGTTGGAGTCAAGCAGGGTTATCCACCTTTTACAACTCCCTTTGGTATCTTTATTGAAGAAATGTAGGAATGATTATCCAAAGAAAAAGATAGTCATGCTATCAAAATTGGATCCCAAGCAGTGAATCTTCCTTTATATGCAGATGATGATGCCTTGATCTCCACTACTACAAAAAGTATACAAAATATGTTACAAATTTTATAAAATAGTTGTCACTCATTTGGTCTGCAAGTAAATGTGAATAAAACCAAACTGATGATCTAGGGGATAATAATTATGTGTTATAACTTTCATTTTGGAGTTACCAATGTGCAAATAGTAGATTATTTTAAATATTTGGGTCTTGTTTATATAGATAATTACTTGTGGAGGAAGTGCATCAAAGAAAGAATACTAAGAAGTTTCAAAGGTTTGTATGCTTTCAAAAACAATTGTAAGAATTTAGAAATCTGGGCTTAGATGGTCAAAAAATAAATTTTTGAGTCTATCATTTATCACATTATATTGTATGGAGTTGGTATTTGGGGACCTGGGCTCAATGTTAAACTTTGGAAATATATTGAAAGAGTGCAAAAAATTTTTTCTTCTAGATGAGTTAAAGGTAAAGATGTAAATACCTTAGTTAATGTTATTATGTGAATGTGACTTATTACCTTTTGAAGTAGAAGCCTTATGCCAATTCATTACATACACTCATAGCTTGTATATCTCAAGGTAAGATAAATTTTCTAAAGCATTTATTGAGGATTCATAAAACCTTGATTGATATTTTTAAGAAATGCAATGGCTTAGAAAATAAAATATCTCATGGGAGGACGTGCAACAAAATCCTAAGCATATTCACTAAGTAGTCAAGCAAAAGATTTTAACATAGATGTTGTCTAATGTAGAAGGTAAGAAATAATTATATTTACATCACATTAGATCTAATAAAATAGATACATAATCTCACTATCTCTTGGTTGCTATTCCAATCAAGTATCAAAATACTATTAATAAGTTTCACTTAAGTTCTTATCATCTTAGAATTGAAAGTGGAAGTTGGATTCAACTATTCTAAGAAGAGTGCATTTGTAAGTTGTGCAAATTATGAGCCCTTGAAGATGAGGGACATGTATTTCTTTCTTATGTTGTAACTACCCATTTGAGATAGTGTTATAATGTTATAGTAAAAAAATTTGTATGATTAATTTTTCTTACCCTAATTAGTGCTTTCTAAGTCTATCTTACATACAAATGTGGACAGATTTTTCTTACATTTGAGATAGTGTTATAATGTTATTTAATTATTATTGTTATTGATTGTTTTCTTAGTTAATATTTCTTTACCATCATTTACTATTCTTGTTGTTAACTGCGGAATGAATACAACTTAATCACAAGCATTTAAGTGTGACTACTTGGTAACCCAGTAGCGTACCTAGGATCTACGCTTGGTAATCCCAGTAGTAGTCATGCACAAGGTCCAAGATGTGTACGGATGATTAAGGAATGGATGCTCATCACACTTAGGCTAGCTTAGACTTATTTCCTATTGCTCATTAGTTTAATCAAGATTATTTTCCATTTTCTCTAGGAGTAGCATTAGTTTAGGATCACATCATATGCCTCACTCTGGACTAAACCATACATGACACAGAAAATACTAGTCCAGGTGGGAAGACAACGAACTGCGATCAACGTGTAACGATCTAGATACCACAACTAGCCTGTCCATGGAGTTCGACTAGAGAGTGCGTGAATGCTCGTATTCGTATGGTTGAGTGTAGGGGTACCTCGTCACTCATCAATAAGTAGTAGAAAAAATAAGAAAATTTTTTAAATACATTTACTAAAAAAACTAATATCATGCATTGAAATATTTCTTATAAGAAAATAAAATTTAGAGATAAATACTAGTTTGAAAGATACTCCCTAGTCATCTTTACTTAGGACCTATTAGAAGGCCTTGAACATTTTATGATAAAACTAACATTGAGATGTAGGGAAGGAGGGCTCCATACTTGACTTTTTAAGCTCAACATTTACCTCATAATTCATGTCATTAATAGATGAAAAATCATTGTCATATAAGATAGCATTTGAAAAATTAGAAGAAGTAAATAAAGAAGGAAGTATCTTAGAGTTTTTTAAATTAAGATTAGTATCTACAAACCTCTTTTCTTTATGTTGCACTAAGTAAAATCCTTTTGCATCAACACTTTCATTACACTAGTCCTTGCTAAAAAGGTCCTTTTTTCTAAAGAGGAATTATATTTAGATATAGAGAATTTACTAAAACCTCCAAATTTAAAAGGATTAATACAAGGTTCAGAACATATTGCAGAAGATTTCATGTGTGCTCATTGAAAATTACCATTATTTTCCTTTTTTGAAAATTTTTATTTCTTTTCCTCAAGAACAAATTTTTTATTACGAAGAGGAAAAATCCCAATAACATGGCCTTAACAATAATAATAGCTACAATATCCTCATAAATTATATTATGTAATTTTCTAGAAAAAAACATTAATTATCTATGTTGAGTTTTAATTTTATCATCAATTGTTGTAAATTAATCTCTACATAATGTGTTCACTCCACACTATCTAGCTATACTTTTAACTTTCTTATAAGGATTGTACCAATGCTACTAATAATTTTACTTTCAACACTTTAAAGAAATAAGAGAAATATTTTCTGATTAAATTTAGCAATGAATTTTAGAATAACTAGAAGTATTGAAATCAAAATCCAATATTAATTCCCAAGCAATAAAAGTACTGCACTAATCTATAAAAACTTTAAGATTTATGGATTTCTTAACTATTTTAAAATTAGCCACTCCAACAAGCAAAAATGATTAAGAAAAATAGTGATCATGTAAAATATTAATTTCATAACATTCACAGATGACATGTAATGAGTCACATGGTTTGGTTGCATTGATGGGATCTCATCGACATGATCCCATCAATGTAGAGTTTGATCCATTGACATGTACTCGTCAATAGGGCATCCTATTTTTTGCATTTATGACATAAAATTTCATAGCTATAGTGAGCTCGAGCAATTTTTCCACTTGAAAGTTAGAATATTTTCTAAGTGCCCGCAGTAGGAGTCAAAGAGTGTACGGATCTTTATTTGAGGACTGTTGTACCTAAGCACTTTGACTCGTTTAATAAAGATGAGCTTTCTAATTAAACCTTGTAGCACTTTGACTCATTTAATTATTTCTATAATCATTTAATATTTTAAGAAATTCCCTTTAATGTTTTAAGTAATTAATTAAGCTAGATTAAATAGCAATTAATTAAAACACATAAGTACAACCACTTTGAGCATACATGTAATACTTGGTAATCCTAGTAACACTTAATGTTTGGTAACCTAGTAGTGTTATACATGTTTAGGATGTGTATGGCAAGTGGAAATGGATGCTTTTGTTAGGATTAGTTAAGTGTTAGCTAGTTAGATTAATTTAGTAATTAATTACCTTATTCTTTATTCTTATGTGACTTAGAACATAAAATGATAAAAATTATAGAAATCATATGCCTGAGTTATACTTAATCATACCCTTGTACTCACAAGTGTAATAGGGAAGACAACAATTGCAACAGTTGGTTCACCTCCTAAACCAGTGTACGTAGAAACCTAACGTCCTTGGAATTTGACTAGATTGCGCATAACACTTGTGATTTGTATGGTTGGGCATAGGATCTACTCATCGCTCATTATTAGCATTGTTGTCAAGGACTTTTAGTTAGTAACATGCGCTATCTAGGACTTAGTGAAAATTATTTAAGATCATTAGAATGAACCATAAAGTAATGATTATTATTATAATTAAAGAACACTCTTATTTTTCTTCTAAGAAAAAATGTCTTCTTCTCACAAGCATGATGAATTGAAACCACTAGTACCCCAAGAATTCAAAGTGATGTATACTTATCCAAATGAGTTTGTGCTTCATTTCACCTTCATCCTACACCAGGATGAACAGCTATGATAGAGAGACATGGAGGGTAATGCTATGTTGCCACCTAATCGATTTGTTCATGGGATGCTACTCCAAAATCTTAAGAGGTTGGTCATTCAAGATCTTCATGAAGAATACGTTGTGCAGGACCATGATTATCAGGGTTACCGTCCCACTGAAACACAATGCAAAAGAAATTGACACTTGAAGAAGAGCCATGAAGCTACGAAGGGGAAATGGTTCCCTAACCTCTTGTTTCTACTAAACCAAAAAGATAATGAGGATCCTCCTTCTGGGAGTCCTCAACATGAATATTCTCTACCCATTGACTCTAGTGCTGGGGGCTTAAACCTGAATTTACTATCCACTATTAATAATCCTAGTTTAGGAAAAAGTGGGAGTAAAGGCAAGGGCTCAAGAAAGCATCATGATGACGATAAATCTAATGATCATGGCTGTGAAAAGCAGAGAGGAGGTGGCAAGCATTGTGGTGGTGGTAGTCCTCCTCCCCTTTATCCTCTTCATTTGCATCTTCTTCTTGCTCCTTTGAATTTGATCAAAATCGTAGAGGATGAAATTGTGATGGAGGTGAATAACAGGAAAATAATGATCGTAGGCCCTACAATGAATAAAGGGGTAGTAGAGGACATCATAGGCATCATGTAAATCATGATGATGATGAGCCTTTACTTGCAACTCAAATTATGTTGAACATTATATAGGCCATGAAAATTTCAACCAAGCATGTGAAAGATAGAAAAATCAAGAGGTTGAATATGAACAATATCCCTAGATTTGAGGGGGGATATAACTTAGATCCACAGACCCATATTTAGGCCTTTCACCATGCTTGTGCCTTGCAAAACATAAAAAATGATTAGTAGAAACTTAAGCTATTTCCTAGCATACTTATTAAAGAAGCAGAAAGTTGGTACCAGTCCTTGGAGCCAAAATTAATTCATAGATGAAGTACAATGCTTGAGATCTTTAATGACAAATATCAAATGTACTCTAGAGTGTCCAACCTAAGAAAGTAGATCCAAGGTTGGTGACAAGGAACACATGAACCCTTGGATGTAGTCATGCGCAAGTACTATTCTCTTTTGCAATGATGCCCTAGCCATGGTTATTCTTAGCAAGAGTAGCTTCACCACATCATAGATGGGCTTCAATTAGAAATGAGGAGAACTCTTGGGATCTATGCCCCAGGGAGATTATCAAAACTAAGGGCCCATCAAATCCAAAGGTTGATTGAGTAGGTTGCACAAGAAGAAGAAGAACTCAAATGGAGGGAAAGTGCTAAGGAGTACAATTGAGATCCTTCCATTAAAAAAAGGAAGGTTTTATTCTATGACAGTGAGGGGGAGGCACCACTTAATCAAGTGGTGTAGAAAAAAACCTTATAGGTTCAAAAATATGTTTCTAAAATTTCAACCAAGGTGGACAAAATGTAGGAATCTTTGGATGAAAATTTCCAAACTACTTAGAAAATTGTAGAGGAATCCAAAGAGCAATGTGCTGATCATGATCATAGGAGAAAGAAGGAAGCTAAACATGCCTAAAAAATGGGTAAGTGCAAGGATGCTATAGTAGAAGAGGTTGTGGAGTCAAAATTAGATGATGATGGTGGGTGTGACATCTACCAATATGAACATCCTAAGGGATGCTACCCTATTGTGTCACACTTGTAAGAGTCTAGGTGTACACTTTGAATCCTAGGCTAGAAAGAAGGTAAGCATCCAAAATATTATCTTATCCTCAAGGGAATCCCATGTAGTTCCACCAACAGCAAGTTTATTATCCAAGTGGAGATCCACCACATCCATACGAGTAATATCAACAATGGAAACACCCATAGTTGTGGGGGATCCCACCACCAAGGCACAATACCCTTACAAGGAGCCAGCTCCATATGGATACTATGTTTAGCAACCCATGTCTCCACTTGACTCTTCCAATCACACCTCATTCCAACATCACTACTACCCTTCGGAGTACTATGGAGCTCATTTTCCATCTCCCAGAGGGGAATCCCAATTTCATTAGTATCCTTTTCATCCTTCTATGCCCCTTCATCGTCAACCTAATTATCGCCTACTCCATCCATGTAGGATAAAATTCCTGCACAACCCCAAAAATGCAATGCTACCAGGGCTTTTAACGTACAACCATTTCTACAGCTAAGTTGTTTAGAAACTTGATTTCATAAACTACTATTTTTTTGAACCAACAATCCTACAAAGCCCTCACTAACTCATGTGGCTGATCACCCTGTATCTCCTTCATCCTTTGCATCTATTCCTTTTGAGAACCCTTTAAACCAAACACCTCCCAAGATCCCCACATTCATGTTAACCCACATTGTATTCAATTGGATCAAGGCTGGCAATCTTCCCAAGAATAGAGTTGATCTTAGAAGTCCCCTCATCTACTTGTAGATCATTGGGAATGCAAGGCTCTTCTTAATTTAGGCTTTAGTGTTAATTTGATTTCTCATGAAATGTACAAAGCTTGGAACTTTCCTGCTCTCAAGAAGAGTAACATTTGTTTAGAATTGGTGGATTAGTCCATCACTATTCCCTTAGGATTGGTGGAGGAGATTGTGACCACAGTCTATGGGTGGTTCTATCCTACTGATTTCCTAGTGATCAAGGTTAACAACTACAAGGGGAACTTCCCAATCATTATATGAAGGGCTTTGTTGAGTACTATTGATGCACAAATGGACATCAGAGACCTCTCCTTGAATATTTTCAAGGAGAATAAATTTGGCAAAGTTAAGAAGAAGAGAGTTCCATGCATCACGTACAATGATATAGGCTACAACCGTGTGCAGAAACTTTGATCCTTCAAAAGCACATCAATCAAAGCATGCAGACAGTCTGTAGATGAATCTAAAACTCAAAGGTGTCTGTATGTAGTAGTCACAAAATAGGAGGGTACCCAGTGGTTGATAGCTTATCCTAAAAGTAGCTTAACCTTTTGCATGAAACCCACTAAGAGCTTAACATGTACCTATGTTAAGGTCATGGATGAACTAGAGCAAATTCATTTCCAAAAATCTAATGATGAACCTAATGATACTTATTTGGGTGAGCTGGAAATCCCTAAAAATTTTGAATAGAAAACCTTAGAGTTGAAAACTCTACCTATCGGCATGGACTATCCATTTCTGAAAAATGGCAAGTCGGTGATAATCAATGTCAACCTTTCTTTTAAACAAAAATTGATGCTATTGAAGTTGGTCAACAAATTTCAATAGCCTTTGCTTGGTCATATCTTGAACTCATTGGTATTGATCCTTAGATTTGCCAACATCACATCTATACTAATCCGTCCATTAAGCTAGAGAGGCAGCCACAATAGTGATTGAATCCCAAATTAAAGCAGATCATCAAGGATAAGATTAAACAACTCCTCAACGTAGGGTTCATCTATTCAATTGTGGATAGCAAGTGAGTTAGCCAACTTGTGATTGTGCCAAAGAAAGGTCACAACTAGTGGGTCTATATTGACTTCAGGCTATTGAACATAGTGACTTTCAAAGATCATTTCCCATTGTCATTTGTAAACCAAGTATTGGATACTATCTTTATGCATCGTTATTACAACTTTTTAGATGGCTATAGTGGTTATAACTAGATCCAAATAACTTTAGAGAATTAAGCCAAAACAACATTCACAATTCCTTGTGAGGATTTTGCAAATAGAAAGATGTCATTTGGTCTATGCAATGCACTTGCAACCCTCCAATGCCTTGTCTTGTGCATTTTTCAACAACAAATTAGTAGTGGGGTGGAATTCTTTATGGATGACTTCTCCACCTATGGTACTACATTTGAGCAAGCCCTAGACTACCTTAAGCAAGTACTTAAAAGATGCATGGAGACCAATCTTTAGCTTAATTAGAAAAATAGCCACTCGATGATCTCAGAGGGCATTGTGTTGGGGCACAAAATCTTGAAATTAGGGATTGAGGTGGATCCTGAAAAGATTAGGATCATCCAAGGAACAACCCATTAACTAAAAATCATTAAATATTTTTGGTCATTCCTTGGACACACTGGCTACTACCGACGATTCATAGAGAATTTCTCTAAGATCACTAAACCATTACTTGAGCTTACAATGAAAGATGCTCCATCCGTATGGATCGAGGAATGTGAAAAGGCATTCCAAATCCTAAAGTAGAAGCTCATAGAAACTCCAATGCTATGAGCACCTTACTTGTTTATACCATTTCATATCATTACAAATGCATCAAACTATGCCTTGGGAGCTATGCTTAAATAGTTGGATGGTTAGAAACATCCTTATTACATCCACTACACAAGCCAAAGCATTGTGGGTGCATAACTTAACTACATTGCAATAGAGAAAGAGCTGATGGCAATGGTGTATGCCTTGGAGAAATTTAGGTACTATGTGCTTGGATACAAGATATTTGTGCACACTAACTACAATACCATTGAACAAGTCCACGGTGAGTCCCCATGTCATACAGTGGTTGGTGATCTTGTAGGAATTTGATCTTACAATTGTAAATTGAAAAGGAACTAATAATGTGGTTTTTGATCACTTGTCTTAGTTATGATGGGACAATAAAGAGGAGGACAACCTAATCTCTAATCAATTTCTTGATGAACTCCTCTTTGCTGGTGCAATAAATGAACAATTGACTACTAAATGTAAGTGGTATGATGGCATCCTTACTTATCTTCTCACTTAGGAGATGCCACAATACTTGGGCCACTAGAAGAAACAATAGTTTCTTCATCAAGACAAATGCTTCATGGAAATCAATGAACACCTTTACAAGATGTGTGTGGATGGCCTAGTTCATTCGTGTATCCCTAATGCTAATTAGCTACATGTTCTCTAAGATGCTCATGAGGATTTTTGTGGTGGCCACTATGTAGGGAGATGCACAACCATTAAAAGCTTAATGACATGGTATTACTGGCCAACAATCTTCAAGGATGTCCACCAATTTATCTACTCTTGTGAATGCTACCAATGTGATGGTGGGATGACCACTCAAATGGATGGGCCTCAACAATGGATTCAACCACTAGAACCCTTCAATATCTAGAGCATAGATTTCATGGGTCCAACATAATAGTAATTTTTTACTATTATATGAAATGGACAAAAGTAATAATTGTTACAGACTGTACATCTTGCACTGCTACATGGTTTATACAACAAAATGTTGTAAAATGGTTTAGATGCCATGTGCACTAATTTCTAACAATGGAACTCATTTTACATGTGTTTCTTTTCATAAGCTCATGCAACGCTTGGCGGTTGAACATAAATTAACAACACCCTACCACCTCGAAGCCAACGATCAAAAAAATGTTACCAATAGGGAGATCACCAAGATGTTAACTATAATAATAAGCAAATATAGGAGAGCCTGAAGCACAAAACTTAACGATGCCCTTTGGGCCTACCACTCCACATGGAAACTCCCTATAGACTACTCTCCCTATGAGTTGATGTATGGGAAACTTCTAACTCTTCCAATTCAATATGAGCTTCATGCACTTTCAAAAACTTATGACCTTGACCTTGACCTAAGCCTAGCACAAAAAGAAAGATTGATCAACCTTAATGTGCTAGATAAGAATTAATTGGTCATCCTATCCTTGAATGAAGTGCATAGGGCATTCAAGAAAAAACCCCATGACCTTAGAATAAGGAAAGTCGAATTTCAACCTGGAGACAAGGTCCTTTAGTAAAACTCCACACACATACCTTAACGAACTAAATTCCAAATATTGTGGGAAGGTTCTTACATCATTTATAAAACCTTTTCTTCTGGGACCATGTTCATCTACAAACTTGAGAGTCCAAAAAAAATGCAATTGGTCAACATGAAACAAGTTAGATGTTTCCATGAGCCTGAGAAAAAGAGTGCAAGCAACACTTCATTGAATGGATACCCACACTCAATTTTTCTGATCTCCTTCTTTCAACTTAGTAATGGTGGGGATGGCCATCCATGCTAATCATACAAGTGGCTCTTTAGTTCTTACAATTTTTTATTTTACTCTTTCTTTAGTTTATAATTTTTGTTATTTTTCTAATTTTTTGTTTTACAACAACATTAGTACATTTTATCTTTCTTAAATATTTTATGATTTCTTTTATATTTTACTTTATTTTGGAGTGTTTTCTTATTATTGTCTAATAAATTGCTTTGTTGCCAACAAGACGCAGTGATGCTGTAGTTTTTTGCTAATGGTGGTTTGTACTTAATGTTTGGTTTTTATTTTGTTATTTTGATGACTAATGACTAAGACAAAGTTTCTTTTTCATGGAATAGGAAATGAGTCCACGTCATCCACCCATCCACAAACTCTATGGTCTTCTTGATTTTGGATGTACGAGGTGCCTTTTCATTAATGAAACTTTAACGAACTTATGACCTTGGTTTCATTAAGTTCATGTGGTCTCCAATTATTGAGCATTCACAACCCTCTTCTAGTGTTTCATCATGTTCATGGCTTTTCCAGCTCTCTGTAGATCCCAATTTTATAAGAAAATTCCTTGTATTTTTCAAGATATTTTATCTAAAATTTTTTTCACGACAACTTCATCGACGAGATCATATATATGCATCCCACCCATTGACAAGACTTCATCGACACAAGGCAAAAATGCTTATAAATACTCATGAATACTTAATAATTTTTCACATGTTCTCATAAATGAGGGGGGAGTTTTTGAGTTTTTCAAAGCCTAGAACCTTCCAAGAGCCATATCTTCCTAACAATCTATTTGATTCACTCTATTCCTTAACCCTATAGCTACCAAAGGTAAGCTCTTAGTCATGGGGGTAATAAACTTTAAGTTTTTGATGAAAAATTTCTAAATGTTTTTAAAAAATTTCTAACTCCCACAAAGGTTTAACAAAGAAATAAACATTAAAACATCAATTTATGAGAGTTAAACCTTTCTAACAAGATTTAGTGACATTTTAAGTTAAAAATCATCAAAATAATAATAACATAATCAATCCACCATGGTCCAAACTTAGCCTAAGTGTAACTGCCCAATGAGAAAGATACTTAAATGTTATAAGTTACACATTGAATGTTAATTCTTGGTTATGTTGTGATCATAGATGACACCTAAAGAAAAGCACACATAGAAAGGAGGACTATCCTAATTCATGGAAAATTGACCAAGAATAGGAAGGGTCTAAGAGCAAGCCCATGAGTAAGAAGAAACCCATGCCACGAGATCTCTTTAGGAGGAGCCCAAAGTGGAAGCTGTCTGGTAGATTTTTGAAGAAGCAGCTACAACAAAATAGTCTCACCGAGATGAGGCACTTGAACTAAGATCAAAACTTGAGGTTACCTTAACGAAGGCTTGCCTCAAGCAAATCACAAACAAGGAGGTCTAGAAATCCATGATCCAAGAGTTAAACTTTGGACCTTTCTTGGAGTTCACACTACTAGAAGTTAAAGTGCAAGTACAAAACTCTCCCATGTGGAAGGAAGGAACTTCCCTTCCCATGTCTCATCCAAAAATTATACAAGAAGGAAGGCATAACATGCTACATAAATGATGTTATCTAACATGCTCCATTTTCTTCCTGGGCAAAGATGATGAAGGAAAAAGTTCCTACCAAAGTCATCTAAGAAGAGGAGCAGTAATCATCACATACTCACAAAATAACATCAAAGTCTTCAAAAAGAAATCAATGAAAATCACATTCAAATGATGAAGGCAAAAATTAATGAGGTCCTCTAGTAGCTTAAGGAAGAAGGTGGTGTTTAGTAGCCTATCTTTTATGGGCTCAATGACTACAACAAAGTAGAGATTCGCATGAAAGAGTTGTAGATCGAGAAGATGATGGAGTGCATGAAGCTTGCCAATCTCTGTTATGTAAACTTGGTGATGCTAATTGCTAGTAGATCGTAGTCAGAATTAGAGAAATAAGTGGCAAACTTGTACTTGCTATATGAGGCAGATTTTAAGCATCACAAAGACATAAAGCAAAAGCTTGAGATTGCCAATGCTGAACTTAAGATTCCCAAAGCAGAGTTCATTGATCAAAAATCGACTATTGAGGACCTGGCCAAGCAGATGAATGACCACCAGAAGATACAAAATGTACTTAGAGTGTTCAATATCAAATAGAAACAACTCATTGCCTAGTTCATGAATGTTAATGATTTTTTCCCTACAATGTTAAGGATATTTCCATTTTATCCCATATTGGTAAAGTCATGTGAACTATCAATGATCCCCAAAGTAAGGAGGATAAGATGAAGGCACTGTTTGATGTCTTTCATCTTCCACTGGAAGTTGCAGCTATCGTAGGACAACCAAAACTACCTCAACCACTATGTGCACCCAAAGCATGAGAAGGTCCTTTGAAGCCTCATGAGCCTCCACCATCTAGGACCATTTGATCTTCTTCAACATCTTTATGTCATCTAAGGAATTGTGCTTGTTATTTTTATCTTGATGTTCAATTTTGTTATCCTAAACACTAAAAATTTGTAATCATTATAAAACCATACAGTTTGGGCACTTAGTTTTTGTTGTGTTGTTTGTATGTTTGTTTTATGTGTCAATGATCCCATGCATTCCCAAATTTTACAAATAAATTCAAGATGAATTTTCATTCAGTCATGGGGGTACGATAAGTCACATGGTCTAGCTGCATTAATGGGATGCCATCAATGTGACCTCATCAATGGCATCCCATCAACGTAGGGTTTGACCTGTTGATGTGTACCTATCGATGAGGCACCCTACTTTCACTTATAAATGTGTGCCTTCCATTGCATTTATGGCATTTCATAGTTGTAGAAAAGCTCTACTAATTGTGCTTCCATTGCATTTATGACATCAAATTTCATAGTTGTAGCAAAGCACTACTAACTATGCTTCTATTTCATTTATGACATCAAATTTCATAGTTGTAGCAAAGCTCTACTAACTTTTCACTTGAAAGTTAGCATATTTTCTATGTGCCCATAGTAGGAGATAAAGAGTGCACGCATCTTTACTCTAGCATTGTTCTACCTAAGCACTTTAGTGTGTGTGGCAATAAAGATAAGCTTTCTAATCAAACCTTGCAGCACTTGAACTAGTTTAATTATTTCTTTAAGCATTTAATATTTTAAGCAATTTCCTTTAATGTTTTAAGTAATTAAGTAATTAATTAAGCTAGATTAAATAGGAATTAATTAAAACACATAAGTACAACCACATCGAGCATACATGTAATGCTTGGTAATCCTAGTAACGCTTAACGTTTGCTAACCCAATAGTGTTATATGGATGCTTATGTTAGGATTAGTTAATGTTGATGCCAACATCACCTATGTTAGGCATGGGGCCACAATTTACTAGTCTAATCACTAGGGTATGGTTTCACAGTTTGAATAAGGATTATCAACAATAATTGCCTGTGGATAGGACACCAAAAGGAAGTTTGTCCTCGCAAATGTCAAGTGTTATTTCTTAAAACCAAAGTCACCTCTCCTCTTTGCATGTGTGGAACCTATGCATTTGGTCATTTTCATTTTAGTGTTTTATTTGCAGTAGTATCTTAAAGTATCTTTATTATGGGGCTATGATGTTTCATGTATTTTGCATCTTTCATAGAGAGCATATGCTTCATGTATTCATATATATGTATACGTGCACATAAAACCTATTTCAACTCAAAAAGATTGTAAATTTATTATAAAACTGTGGACCTGCTTTTAAAATTATTGTATTTTTTAAATGTAGTGTATTAACGTTTACCAACTATAAACTACATTTTATGATTAATATATAACATCTTGAAATTCCTTGAATACTTTGATCTCACTAATTCTTCACCACATTTCATTAGTTGCTCCAAAAATCAAATTTGGTTGTAGTAGCATAGAAGAAGCTTCCTTTCCCAAGAATCAAAACTCAACTCAAATAGATAGGCAGAAAACCAAAACAACACACCAATAACATACCATGTAGGACTTCCCTGTAGCAAGTGCAGTTAGAAGCAAGTTTATGCAGTTTGATTATTTGATTTTGATGTTTTGCAATCAAGTACAACCTTAGAGAAGTGGGATAGATTCATCCAATGATGAAAATGATCTTTGTCATGCATATGCTGGTGGTAATGGTTACATAAAAGCGGCGGACATAACCGTCATGATAATGGTAGATGTGGATGTAACGGCTGTGGAGAACATGGGATGTGGGCATTTAAGTTAGCAACAAGGCATCATATGGGAGCCTCCCCTCTCTCTGGTAGGTAGACAGGAAGAGGTATGACTTTGAACACTAGGGTAACTTCGGTAGACACTGGGAGGTGATAGGTAGATCTCTTGCTCTCTCTCATAGTGGTAGCATTAGCAGTAGTAGGTGATTACCGATGGTGAGTAGGCAATCACCAACGATCACAGGCAAGCTCGTGGAGACAAGTAGGTATGCTTATAGTGGTAGGCAGTGCATGCTAGTGGTGTGCAAATGGCTCAGGATCTCTAGGCCTCCTTTTTTCCCATCAATAAGGTAGCACAACACACGTGCGAATGGTGATGGTTGTAGGTGGTGCTAGCAGTCCAATATCTAGCAACGATGATGAGCACCCAACACGTGGAGGTTGGCTACGTTAGCCCATTTACATGCATCAGTAGATGTGTGGTGGTATGCACTATAGGAGATGTTGTAGATAGCATCAACGAGTCTTTCTCTCATCAGCAGAAAGGGTAGATCTTGGGTGTTTTTCGTTAGTAGCAGGGGCAAATCTCAGGTTCTCTCTCTTTAGCAACAATTGCAACAGGCACGTGCAGTGACATTGCAAATGATGGCAGTATTCATGATGGTCATGAGCATCACTACGACGTGCAATAGCAACCAATAGACATTGCAAGTGTGCATTAGGAGCTACAACCAACAATGCACAGTGAAAAATGACAGTGGTTAATGGCATGACAAATCTCTTTCTCTCCCTCTCCTAGCAGCTATGAGTAGTGTCAGTTGTGGTAGCATCCGTGACAATGAGACAACACATTCTAGCAGTGATCAAGGTTTTCCTACTTGGCAATGGACACCACCAGCAACGATATACTAGCGATAGAAGCAGGAACCAAGGAAAAGATTAAATTTACTAGTTACTTATTGTATTTTCATTAAGGCTTGAAATTCAAGATAGTTATTCAATTTAAATTCTCCCAACTTTCTAGTTTGTTTTACCCTTCTTGAACATCACATAGCCCTCTCCAATTAAGACTATTTGTAGGTTTCCATACCCATACAGGAGGCGCCCTAGGCAATAGTCTTCTCAAATGAGTTATTTTTTCTAGTGTTGGTACATCCAAAATTTACACATCAACACCTTTTGGGGCTAGAATGAGGGTTGTTTTTCAACCTATGTTTTCCATTTCTATTTCCAAAAATATCAATTTTCTGTTCTTTTCCTATTCTTGTCCTGTTTCTATTTCCCAAAAATTTCATTTTCCTTGTTTCTATTCTTAGTCATCTACTTTATAGTTTCTGAATCTTCGTTTTTCC
Organism: Gnetum montanum; assembly: GCA_015680685.1. Classification (NCBI taxonomy): domain Eukaryota; kingdom Viridiplantae; phylum Streptophyta; class Gnetopsida; order Gnetales; family Gnetaceae; genus Gnetum; species Gnetum montanum. The sequence goes on from MNCI01026832.1 coordinate 2,753,731, forward strand.
TATTTCAGTTTCTTTGAATTGTAAATTTCCTATTGTAGTTTTCTATCCTGGTGACAATCATTTATTTTCAACTATTATTCAATTTTTGCTACCTAAAAATTTCTATTTTTCAATCCTTGAAATCTTTTATTCTCCAATTTCAATTACTCAAACATTTAGTGGCCTATTTTTTATACCGATTCTAGTTAACAATTGCCTATTTTCGGTTTTATTGTTCTATTTTAGTTTCATTTTTAGGTTCCCAAATTTATACTCTAGTGATCCTTACCTTAGTCTTGACTTTGATAAGGTGGTTTTCATTAATTATTCAATTTTAAATTTACTTTTCTAGAATTTGACATTTCACTATTTTTCCATTTAAATTTTATATATTACAATTTCTTGCATGTATTATTTTAAATTTTTTTAAATAGTAGATTTTAGTTTTTTGTCAAAAAAATATTATTATTATTATTTTAATATTTTTTCTTTTTACTTAATTTTATAGTTTTTTTAGCATTTATATTCTATAATTTTCATTTTATGAGTGAACTCTTCCAACAAAAATCATTTATGACCAACCAACTACACATCATTTCACTTTAAAAAAACAACGAGCCTCACATTTCCCAAGTTCTATCCCTAGAAGGACTCAAACTAGGATGGCAACCAATGAACCCCCAACTCCCTTGGTGAGCAATTCCTTTAACTTCACCAACCATCATGATATCCCAAAATCACTCCAAAACATAAATTTGTTCTTCAACCCCACAACTCCTACTAGTGATGCCTACCAACATATACAATGTTTTGAAACCTTACTAGGGATCCATAACATTGTACAAAATGACATAGCATGTAGGGTATTTGTAACAAATTTTATAAGAAAAGCCACCCAATGGTTTTTTGCGCTCCCAAATGCCTCTATAAACTCATGGCAAGAATTTAAAAATAAGTTTTTGCTTCAGTTTGATAAGTTCACTAGCTTTTCCTTAGCATCAAGTAGCTTCACAAGCTTAAGAAATCTACTTGGGAAAAATGTCTAGGATTACAAGATTTCTTTATCAACTTTCTTATGTGTTAAGTGAGATGCATCCACAACCTGGTGGCATCCTCAATTTTTTCTTGTCCATCATTGACCCATTCTTTGCCTATGTCATTAAATCTAATCCCAACATGATGAGTCATGAATTTGCTGGCTGTGATATCATAGCCATGATATCGCATGGGCTATGATATCGCATAATCATGATATCGCATCAGCCGCGATATTGCGTACGCGATATTATGTATGCGATATCACGACCTGCTGCAATGTTTATAAATAAGAGGCAACTTTTCCAATTTTAGGCATCCATTTTAGTTCCTTAGCGAAGCTCTAGCAGTTTTCCCCTTCCAAAGATAGAATAATTTCCCAGTGTTTGCCCGCAGTGTGGTGATTGTAATTGTATGACATACTTATTCGATTGTGTACTTGGACACACACATGACTAGAAATAAAGACCAAGATTACTTCATCATTTCAGCATTCACTTAGTTTAATTAATTATTTATTTAATTGTTATTTACTGCTTTCTTAGTTACTCTCTCTCACCCTTATCTCATGTTAAACATGGAATGAGTACGACTTAATCATGAGCATTTAAGTATGACTACTTGGTAACTTAGTAGTGTACCTAGGCCATGCGCTTGGTAATCCTAGTGGTAGTCATGCACAAGGTCCAAGATGTGTATGGATGATTAAGGAACAGATGCTCATCGCACTTAGGCTAGTTTAGATTTTCTCTTATCCTTTCCTCCTAGCTTAGTTAATCTTATTTTCCATTGTCTTTAGGAGTAGCATTAGGTTAGAACACATCATACACCTCACTCTAGAATAAACCATATGTGACAAAGCTAATACTAGTCTAGGTGGGAAGACAGCGAACTACAACCTAAGGCTAACTATCTAGGTTCCACAACTAGTCCGTCTGCGGAGTTCGACCGGATCGCGCGTGTAATGCTCATATTTGTATGGTTGAGTGTAGGGGTACCTCGCCACTCATCACAACATAATATAAATATAGGAAGCGATGGCTAAAGTTGTTGAGTNTTCTTCATTTCTCTACCACCTAACACTGGTTTGAATGATGACCAATTGAAGGCCTTAATCTAATCCATCACAAACCCAAATGGGATACCTAATCTTGTTGAACCTCCAACTCAAACTCAAAATTAGATGGCCCAGATATTAACTTCACTTCAAAAACTTTTTAATGAAGTAGTTAAATTAAAGCAAAATAACAACAAGGGTCTTATACAATCTTAAAAGCCAAGCACATCAATCAATGATGATTATTGTCATCTCCATAACACTAGGCAACATTTTAAGAAAACTTGTCTTCAATTTGTAGCATTATATGGTGACAACGCCTAGAGTCAACAAAATGGAAAAAACCCAATTATGGTCTTAAACATATTCCATGAAATAGAGAATGAAGAAGCTCCCTCATTGGAACAAGTTATGGTAAGTGATCCCAACCCACATAACACTCGCTACCATAGACTTAGTGACATTATGAACAACACACAACAACAAACTAGGAATGTTTTTTATACTCCTCCAAATAGAAGAGCTTCAAGTCAAAACAACACAAATACTCAAACCAAGTCATCCCAAACAAATGCCCCACAATGACCAAACCTTCTTTTATACTTAGAAGAACTCCACCTCAACAAGAATCCAAAGATGAACATAAGACTTACGATCTAGTTGAGAATTTGGAGAAAATTAAAGCCAACATTTCAATATATGACCTTTTACATTTTAACAAAATGAAATATGTGATCCACAAGATAGTTCATAGACTTGAAACCAATAAAGAAAAATCTCTAACAATTGAAAGGTAAGTTCATTTTGCAGAAATTTCTAACACATCATCAATACAAAACACAAGTAATTCCATGATGAGCAAGAAAGAGCAACCTCCTTTCCTAATAACTCTGATTATTTTAGAAAAGAATGTTTATAATTGTTTGATGGATTCTAGAGCAACCGTTAGTGTCATGACTTAAGGTATGTAGAACCTTAGGAGCACATATGCTACCACAAGTGAGAAGTATGATACAACTTGATGGATCTAACATACTTGTAGTAGGGTCATTAAAAGGAGTGAAAGTACAACTTAAACAATACCCTACATTTACATGGTATACGAATATCTTAGTAGTTGACATGTCATCCACTGATGGTGTGCTCTTATCTAGGACTTTTAAGGCCAAGCTTCAAGGCTTCTTTAGGTCAAATTTCTTAGAACTATTAATCCCTATCAAAGGAAAATCTGAATATATGGTCATACCAAGAGAGCCTTTCTATAAACAAGTAGTTACAACCTTCGATCAACAAAATCAATCTTTGGAAAATCAAAACACTAATATTTAAATTAGAGTTATTGAGGTTAAGCATGGCAAACATGTCATAAATGGCCATGTCAGTGAAATCACAAAAATAAATTCTTTTTCTCATACAGATTCCACCCAACCTATCAAACTTCTAGAGAAGGTGAAGAAATCTATGAAGATACGTTGCCTTATCATCAACACGATGAAAAGGTATTTCTTCTGGGTGACTTGCCACCTTTAGGGGAGGATAAAGATATCAATGAAATCCTATCCCTTGAAACATTAGAAGGTGCACCAAATTTTGACAACATATTCGTTGAACATGTTCCTAGAGAAGCTGTATTTGATCACTTACAAAAACTTAGACCTGTTAGATGTAAGATTGAAACTTGAATGGAAGAAGAACTTGATGAAATTTTAGAATCTAAAATTATTCATCTTATGAAACATTCAAGTTGGACATCAAATTTAGTGCCTGATAGAAAACAAGCAAGTGAATTATGATTATGTATTAATTTTTATAATCTTAATCATTGACAAATTGTTAAAAGATGGTTTGACAAGAAAGATGTAAGTAAAGTATTTAAGATAGGAGGTCTAGTCCTAAAAGGAGGTAAAGCATTTGGTCAAACAAGTGTTCAAACTAAGCCTTCTCCTATGTGGTCAGGTCTATTCCAAATTACAAACATTATTGATCCTAATGTGTAAAAAATTGCTAATTTGCAAGGATATAAGTTACCTAGAAATTTTAATGTGTTTCATCTAAAGCATTTCTACTCAAGTGCCCCACATGGACAACTAGTAGATCCTTAGTTGCATATTCTCTTTCCCTTTGACATGCATTTCATTTGTATATAGTTACATTTGCATATTTTCTTTGCATTTCCATCATTTCTTTCTTAACATATTGGTTTTGGTTTGATTTGTGCTTTTCATATGATTTTAGTAATCATTATGATCATTCTTATTACTAGGCGCTGGGTCATCATAACACCATTGGAAAATAATGTAAGCATAATTCTTTATATGATATATCCCATTACTATCACATAAAATCTCCTTTATATTATATATTTCAATAATGCTACAATTCCTCCTAGTTTTTTTCAAGGTTTTAGTTCTATTTGTTATGTTGGATTATGGAGGACAAGATTTATGCTAACTTATCATGTAATCATCATGATCATGTGAGTGTAGAATAGGTGATATTGGAGAATGGATAGCCACAATCACTAGGTGACCTTGAAAAATGTCATTTTCGCTCTCATAAGCCCTATCCCTCTAGTGTAATGATCCATGGCTACCCTATGAACAACAGGTGAAGTGTATTCATCTCTACTTGAAAACCCTTAGCCACCCAGGAGACCTACTATGATGTCATCTAGATAGTAATTAAAAGGCACATACATGAGTGTTAAACTGCATCATGGGAAAATTTTTGAAAGAACCATGTTCTTTGGTAGTGCAGCTAATTAGCCAAACTCATGTTGGAATTCCTACCTTAAGAATGAAGTACACCATAAGTAAAGTTTCCTCAACAAAAAAAAAAGAGACAAAAGAAAAAGAATGAGGACCATTTTCATTGATAGTGTAATAAGTTCTTAAGTATGATGGGGTCCGAGAACAATCCTTACCCTAGCATCTATTTCCATTTTCAACCCATTTTCCCAAAATTCAAAGAGAGAGAGAGAGAGAGAGAGAGAGAGAGAGAGAGAATAGTAAATAATCCCTTTTCACCCATTTCCTTCCTAAATTTCAAAAACAAAAAAAGAGTCCCAAGGAAAAATCCAAAAGTTGTGGTTAACTATGATCTAAGATAAGCTTTTCCTCTTCATTAAGTTTGGCATAAGTTTTATGTTCAAAGTAGTCAACATACTTTTTTCTTTTACCTTGTGAGAAGATTGGGAATGAGATCTTAATTATATACTTTAAATTATATATATGTGTATCTATCTAGTTAAATTTATGATTTATAAAGACTATATGTTTTGAGCTTAATTAAATAAGATGGTGTGGTAAGGGTGGCCCACGTCTAGTTCTCCTTTGATTATATGGTTATTTCAATTATGTTTAGATCAGTATAGTTTTCTTTCAAATTTTAAGTTGTCTCTATTTTATGATCTTTTCAATTCTCTATCTTTTGCATTTCCTTATAAAATTTCTATGGTTTTGCTATTCCTTGCACTTGCATGCAATTTCTAGTTTGGGGGCTAAGTGTTGATGCCAACATCACCTATGCTAGGCATGGGGCTATGATTTACTAGTCTAATCACTAGGGTATGGTTTCATGATTTGAATAAGGATAATCAACAATAATTGCTTGTGGATAGGATGCCAAAAGGAAGTTTGTCCTTACAAATGCCAGGTGTTATTTCTTAAAACCAAAGGCACCACTCCTCTTTGCATGTGTGAAACCTATGCATTTGTTCCTTTTCATTTGAATGTTTTATCTGCAATGGCATCTTGTAGTATCTTTATTGTGGGGTTGTGATGTTTCATGTATTTTGCATCCATCATAGAGAACATATGCTTCATGTATTCATATATATATGTATACATGCACATATAACCTATTTTAACTCAAAAATATTGTAAATTCATTATGGAATTATGGACCTATTTTTAAAATTATTGTATTTTGTAAATGTAGCATACTAATTTTTCCCGGCTATAAACTACATTTTATAATTAGTATATAACATCTTGAGATTCCTTGAAGACTTTGAATTCACTAATTCTTCACCACATTTCATTAGCCACTCCAAAAATCAAATTTGGTTGTAGCAGCATAGAAGAAGCTTTCTTTCCCAAGAATCAAAACTCAACTCAAATAGATAACCAAAAAACCAAAATAACACACCAATAACATACCATGTAGGGCTTCCCTATAATGGTCTCTATATCTAGAAAGCATGGTTAGAATAAGGTTTATGCAGTTTGAGTATTTGATTTTGATGTTTTGCAATTAAGTATAGCCTCAAAGAAGAGGGATAGATTCATCTACTGATGCAAATGATCTTTTTCATGCATATGCTAGCGGCAGTGGTTACACACAAGTGGTGGATGTAACCGTTGTGATAGTGGTGGACATGGACATAATGGCCATGGAGAACATGGGATGTAGGCATCATCTAAGAGCCTCCCCTCTCTCTAGTAGGTAGATAGGAGGAGGTAGGACTCTCAGCACTAGGGTAACTCTGACAAACACTGGGAGGTGACAGGTAGATCTCCTGCTCTCTCTCATAGCAGTAACATCAGTAGCAGTAGGTAATCACTAACGACGAGTAGGTGATCATTGATGATCATAGGTGAGCTCATGGTGACAGGTAGGAGAGCTTGAGGCCATGGGCGATGCATGTTGGTGGCATGCGAACAACTCAAGATCGTTGGGCCTCCTTTTTCTCCTATCAACAAGGCAGTGCAGAACATGTGCGAACAGTGATGATTGCAGGTGGCACCAGTAGTCCAACATCTAACAATGATGATGAGCACCAAACATGTGGTGGTTGACTTCATTAGCCTATGCGTGCATGTTAGAAAGCATGTGGTAGTGTGCACAAAAAAAGATGTTGTAGACAGCATCAACAGGTCTCTCTCTCATCAATAGTAAGGGTAGATCTCGAGCTCTCTCTCTTCAACAACAACTACAGCAAGCACATGCAATGACATTGTAGATGGCAATAGTGTCCGTGATGGTAGCAGGAGGCACTACAATGTGCAACAACAACCAATGGACGTTGTAAGTGTGCAGCAAGAGTTGCAGCCAGTAGCGCACGACAACAAACGATGGTAAGTGTGAACGAAGATGATTGATATTGGGACGAATCTCTCTCTATCCCACTTCTTATAGCTACAAGCAATGTCGGCTACGATAAAGTCTATGATAATGAGATAGCATGTTTTGGTAGAGGTCAAGGATTTCCTACCCAGTAGTGTGCACCATTGATAATGATAGACTGGCTATAGTAGCAAAAACCAGGGAAAAGTTTAAATTTACTAGTTACTTACTATATTTTCATTAAGTCTTAAAATTCAAGATAGTTATTTAATTTAAATTCTCCCAACTTTCTAGTTTGCTTTACTTTTTTTGAATGTCACATAACCCTCTCCAGCTGAGACTATTCTTGAGTTTTCGTACCCATACGAGAGGCACCCTAGGTAATAGTCTCCTCAAATGAGTTTTTTTTTTAGTGTTGGTGCATCCAAAATTTATGCATCAATAATTAAGTGTTAGCTAGTTAGATTAATTTATTAATTAATTATCTTATCATTTATTCTTTATTCTTAGGCGACTTTGAACATAAAAAGATAAAAATGATAAAAAATCATATGCCTCAATTATACTTAACAATACCTTATACTCACAAGTGTAACTGGGAAGACAAAAATTACAACAATTGGTTCACCTTCTAGACCAATGTATGTAGAAACCTAAAAGTTCTTGGAATTTGACCAAATCATACATAATGCTTGTGATTCATATGGTTGGGTGTAGGACCTACTCACCACTCATCAACATGAATCACTAGTTTAAAACCAATAATTAGGCAAATGAATCTAATAATTTGTAGAAAGATATATTGATAAGTAATATATTTTCATAGAGATTCATATAAATCATTAAGTAAAACAATATCAAAATATTTAAAATCATTTATAGTCTTATATTCTAAGAGACATTAGTATTCTTCATCCTCAAATCATTCCTTGCCAAAAACTTTTTTACTAAAATATCTTAACAAGAAATCCTTGACATCGATAAAAATTTTGAAAGATTAGCATCCAAGCTCAAGCATGATCTAACCAAAGTTTCCATTAGCTAAGAAAGATTATTGTCAAAGATCAATAGCAAAATAAGATTCCTCTAAGCTCATTATGGTAGAAATTTTAGCTTCTCTAGAATCTATTTAAGCTAACATGAGTTGACCATGAGTTTTAGGAATGTCATGGCTTGTAATAACAAGAGTCATGGTCTCTAATCATAGGTCATGATGGTTGATCAAAGGTCATGGTCAAATTATGCTATTATATCACAAGATTGCCACAGATTTTGGCCTAACAAAAACATAAAGGAATTAAACTCTATGTATATCACAAGATGGCCATGTGTCATGGTTAGGTTATGGTGAATGTTCTAGCCTTCTTGGTACCTCTTTACACTTCAAATTTATTCCACGAGTTATGGGACTATTGAAAAAATAGACCATGAGTAGACCACAAGTTATAGTAAAGTTTTGGTTACTTAAAATGGCTTGTGGTAAGGTTATGGTTGCTTGAAAATATCTCTGTATTTACTACAAGTCATGGTGAACTTGTGGTAAATTTGTGGTCTTGCAAAAAATAGAGAATGACACTAAAACAAAAATTTGATGGCAAAATGAGCAAATTTGAAGCTCAAAACTTGGAAATAAAGACTTGAAACATGTTCTACAACGTCCAAACATGGTGAGGTAGGCTTGACCTAGAAGATAAACATGAATTAAGTCATGAATTCAACTTATGTGTGTAAAATGTGTAAAAAAATCATAAACATGCATAAACTCTTAAATCCACACTTAAATAGCTTTAGATACTTTTAAAAGCATGAGATGAACATGCAAAAAGACTCTTAAAAGCTAGAAAAGCTTGTTACAAGCACATGAAAAGAGAGTTATAGGCTTTTATATCAAATTAACATGAAGGGGCTAAAACTCATGCATATGAACATGAAAATAAAGAGAAATTTGCTTGAACCTACAAATGGGGAGTGCATCCCTTGAATTGAAAAATAAAACCACTTTAAAATCCTTTATATATTCACTAGAAACATGAGAAAACATTTATTTAACTTCAAAAACATAAGTGAACTCGAAATTAAAATATGCATGTAAGAAACATGTGAGGATGCATAAATTCTAAGAACCTATAAAAGAAGAGCTTATAAAAACTTAGGAGAAAAATACATGAAAGGGGATTAACTCCTCAAATTAAGAGAGCAATGTTGCAAGAATACAAAAAAAGAGCTATAGAAAAGCTAAAAGAGCTTTCTCAAGCATACAAAGCCTAACACTATTTCTTACTCTAATTAACATTAAAGAAAATATGTATGAAGAAGTTAGGAGATCCACATTCACATAATTTCTAATAATTATTAGCCTTTACTAAATCACTATTAGCTTGAGATTGTGTCTTAGGGTTAAATATTTGTTTTAAAAACTGTTTCAAATTCCAACACTCCTTAAAGTGTGCCTTTGATAATTAGGTGTTAGCCTAGTAATAAAACTCTTGATTTGGAAACTCCAAGTTATAGGTTTAATTATTAAGGGTAATACTAAGTTATGAAGTTCTATTTAGACCATATATTTTAGGGGTAACTATAAACATTAAAAAAAATGTTTTAGGTTTGACGAGTAGTGAGTATACTATTCACTCAACCATATAATCCACAGGCATTATTGTAGAATGTATCATAATCCATCAATAGAACTCGTAAAGTATCTAGGTAGTTAAACATAAGATCGCAAGTTGTTGCCTTCCACTTAGACTAGTAGTGGCTTTTATCACATATGGTTTAATCCAAGATGAAATGTATGATTATAATGTTCTTTGGCTCTTTAGAAAACTAAGTAAAAATATAAAAATTAAGAAATTAATTTAGTGAATAATAAAGAAAATTCTAAATTAGCCTTAAGTGAGGAGTTTCTCATTCTTAGTTTGTCATACACATCCTAAACTAGTGTATTCATTACTAGGATTTCCAAGTGATTTAATACTAAGTATACAAAGTAATATCATTGCTAGGATTATCAAATGAATATGCATTATGTTCAAAACTAGTTACCCTCATTTTTCCATGATTAACATGCATGAAAATGTAAATTAATTATAAAGGTAAATTATAATGAAATCAAATGCAAAGAAGTGAATCTATTCTAAGTTAGAGTGTTACAATGAAATGAAATCAATCTTGATCTTTATTGTCACTTATAAAATATGTCCAAGTACATCACACTCGAATAAAGATGTTGTACAGTTGACTCACAACCACACTACAAGCACTCGCTACTTGCTATAAGAATTAAAAGAACTAACTAATAGATTCTAGCTACGTTATGACCAAATGATGTCATAAATACAATAGGTTAATCATATTTATAGGGATTTATTGCAACTATGACATCATATCATTATAATGCATTTGAAATATCATGAGCAACTGAGATATTATTTTATTATTCATCATACCCCCATAATTGACAAAAAAAAAATCATCTTAGAGTTATACAAAATTGTGAAAGCGACATTGACTAACTAACTAAAAGTGTTGAAGTATAAAATTTTTTCAAGTAGTTTTTAAGAAAAATTACAAACCTAGATAGACAACAAAAAGTGAAAAACTTGTAGGAGATATTTCAAAGTTGTTGGATGGATCTTAATCCTATGTTTAGTAATGATTTTTTATGTTTTAATGGCTCCTATGGTTGATCTACTGATGCATTATCTTTCATGAAAAAATGGGTAAGGATCATCTTGTACTTATCATTAGTCTGATGGTCTTCAAGCTTTCAAGAAAGTTCTATAAGTTTAGGTATGGTTGGAATGTTCCATAGATATGGTAGCTTTATAAACATATTACTGGCCTAGATGAACCAAATAAAATTAATGCCTCAACTTCCAACACCTTTACCTAATCCTTAACCACTTGGTAGTTTTCCAATTTTTTTTAGCTAGGTTATCTACAGTATCTCTTTGATTGGTGAGCTTAGCCTTAAGAAACTCTAACTCCATATTTGTAATTTACAACTTTAGCTTGCCATGGTCATAGAGCTAGCAATCATATTCATAAAGAGAAAACATAATGGCAACTTGCTTCTTTAGTTTAGATCATGGTCTTCCAAATATCAGCATGGCTAAGTTAACGTAACTTAGGTTAGCTAGTTTTAGATGATGGGTGATGTTCTCGATTTGAAGCTCCTTTATTTTCATTTCATCTTGATTCATTGCATTTATTCCATTGAGGATGTTTATTCATACAATAGTATTAAGATGTTGTAGTGTGTTGTCCAACTTAGGCTTGGCTATTTTGATAGTCTTCTCATTGATTTCTTTTTTTAGCTTGACCTTATCTCTAAATTTTTTCTTAAACACCTCCTATTGCTTTACCTCATTCTCTTGGGTCCCAATATCAATTATAGACTTCTAGTGAATAATTCCAACCTCCTTCCTAGGTAAGTTTTTGTTCTTCCTAGCTAATAGTTTAATTTTCAAATTTTCATTCATCATGTATTCTCAGAGGTAGCTTAGGCTTACTTAAATTTTCTCTTATTCTTATGCCATCTTCACCAACCTTTGCTTCTCTACTACAAGGTTATAATTTTAAACTAATTCCTTTTTTCCAACATAAAAGAGCTATGCTCCTTGAATCTTACAACATTTGCCCTAAGATCCATTTAGTTTTGATATTTGCATCAAAGTAGATAAACACTTCAACAATCTTTATTCCAACATTTAGAATTCCTGAAGCCTCTACAATCACATCCATCCAGAAGGAAATGATGATGTCTTTGATCTTCATGGTCAAATCTACTTGGTAGTTGTTCCAAAAGAGGTGAGTTTTGTTAAGATACCACTTCCTATTGTTTGATATAGCTAGCTAAAGAGGATAGGCTAGGCTTGCAGTTACTCTTACACTTCTTAAGAAGCAAACTTAAAAAATGAGGTGAAGTTTGGCTTTAGAAGCATGCTCCCTAACACAATCTTATCTTAGATCATAAGTAGGTAGTTATCTATAAGGGATACCTCTAAATTAGGTGGAGGTCCTTCCCCTTGAATTGATTGATTATTTTACATGTTAAACCCCAAATTGGTTCAATTTTTAAATAAGTATTCTTGTTAAATTCATGCATTCCAATTGATTTTATTTTGTATTTCATATAGTTAATTATTTGGTTGATGTTTAATTAATGTTTATTTTAGTTTATTGTATTATAAGTTATAATGGATATAATTATCATGTGATTATGATTATATATATTATATAAACATTATATATAAATGATATAAATATTAGAATTAGGGCAGCAGTTGTTGAATTGTTTCAAATCCCAAGATGTTTTCTAGTCTTGACCTTTCTTGAAAAGCTAATATTTTAATTTAAAGTTGTATAATTAACTCCTAAGTTCAACAATCATGTGGTTACAACTTATTAAATTCCCATGAATAATTAGGGCTCTTACCTAAATATCGTAAATAATAATTATTCCAGGGAAGATAACACAAACACATAATTAACATGATAACAAACTAAATAATTATTATCTGGAGTTTATTATTGCAAGGTAATACAGTGATATTTTGAGTTTCCACTCATAACTGAAAATATGCCTTGTGGGTAACTAACGTGCCAAATTTTACGTGAGCAGAGACCCTGGGCAGTGGCCCCGGCGGCTACCATTGGCGTTGAGTTAGAGTTCCCACTGTGGTTGCCAAAATCCATTAAGAAGACAGCATACCAATGCTGCCTCATCATGACTGCTGCCAACATCAGGCATTTGCAGTTTGGCAGCCATAGCCATGGTGATTATGGTGAGACTCTTTATACTTACTACTGCGATTATGTGGTGATATTGATGCAGATTTCAGGCCGGACTTCCTGCACAAAACCATCTCGTTCCTCGTTCACAATCCCAAGTTGGCACTGGTCTAGGCTCGCTGGAGATTCCTGAATGCCAACAAATGTCTGCTGAACAGCATTCAGGAAATGTCTCTTGATTACCCCTTTACCGTTGAGCAGGAAGTTGGTTCTTCCACAGTTTGTTGCAGAAGCTTTAGCCTAAGCAATTATAATCTCCTAGAAACTGCAATCAAATATGCATAATCTTAAGAGAGGATTATATACTGAGAAACCAAGTAAGGCTTCTTCTGCCTTGTATTGAAGTCAAGCTTCCATAGCTTATATGTACATACCCGAGCAGACAGGCTTTGAACTTAAGCCACAAAGGCATGACGGCAAGCAGGTACTGTGTAAGCAAATAATGATGAAGAAAATTCAAGATTGATGATCCTAATTCATCCAAAAAGCAGATGCTCAACAGCCCAAACTTCCCATAAAATCCATGGTAATAATGCTGTGACGTCCTGACCAGAGCAGCCTTGAATCGGAAGGATAAAGTCCAATATAAACTGGTGTGGAATGGTCTGGCTGCAGCGTGTTGATGTGACGCATTGTGAGTGCTTCAAAATGGCAGGCGAAATCCTGTTAAAGCCAAGCCGCGTCAACGATTCTGGAAATCGATTGGGATGATGAAAATGCAGTCCGGGCTGTTCTTCTTCAAATACTGCAGAATCAGTATTGCTTTCTGTACATTGACAATGCATTGAAGGCTGAGGAAATCGCAAAGCTACAGCCGTTTGATCGTCGAAATGTGAAGGGTTTGAGAATCCTCATTAATGCCATTGACCCAGGTATAGAAGATCATGTTTTAGGTATTGCGCCGACGTAGTGGAGGATTGCGATGGTTGTGCAGTGGTCATATGGAACGATGGCCGTGGCGTAGGGGCAGACTACCATTATGAATGTGGAAGGAGCTTGGTTGGCTGTTAGCAGTAGGCTCACTGCTTGGCCCTGCACTGCCATGATTGCTGTGGTTTTTATGAATTTGATGTAGCAGGCCTCGATTTCTACCACCATTTTCATCAACAGCTTCAGAGTATCCTCATGAAAACCATTTTGACAGAAGCCGGATATCATGCAATTCCATGTAGACAGGTTCGGGACCTGTCCTGCTAAAAACATTTGGGTCAACATTTCGCACACGCTGCGACGGCAACCCTGGCTGGAATAATGAGAAATCATCGAATTCCAGGAAACTACATCTTTGAACTGCATTCTGCAAACACCTGGTGTGCCTCATGCAGAGATCCGTATTTTGAATACATGTTCAGCAGCAGCGCATTTTCAAGCACTGAGTTACAGTGGAATCCGTTCTTGAAGCACAGGCAATGCATCAATCTGTTGCAGGAATTGTTGGGAGAATCCGCATCAGAAATAATAATCCGAGAGCAAGAGTTGCAGCAATTGGCCTCCAAGTGCGGAGGTGTGCCTCTGCGTTTGCAATTGGTGGCCAATTACATTACCAGCCATCCCGACAAGATCAAGGCAATGGAGGTGATCAAGGAGGAGCATCTATGTACATATGGAGAAACACTGGCACTGCAAAATTTGGATTTCTTTTCGTTTGCGTTTGAGGGCCTCCAATCCAGTTACAGAGGAGCTTTCCTTGACAAATGTGCCTTTTTTGTGGATTCTGTTTGGGGCGACCTCGAAAACATCTTTGGCAATGAGGCTGTGCATATTTATTGTTTCGGAGAGGCAATGCAAAAGCCATTACAAATGCCGGCAGCTGCACTGGAGATGATGTCTGCTTCACTTAAAAACTTGTTCTGTTGCAGGTGTACCAAGGGCCGTTAGCATAGAAATCTAAGGCTCCTGCACATGCAAATTTTCCAACCTCATTTCATTGAATTTGTTCGCCTCTATCTCTGCCATCTAACCACTTTTAGAAAATGAGAGCGGCAAGGAGGAGCCAACGGTGATGTAGAAACATGGAGCATCACTTACCATGTTAATTTAAGACATGCAGATGCCAAAATTAGCAGTTACACCAATTTAGGGGGGGGGGGGTGTTGTTAAGGTGATGTGCTAGCTGGAGAAGAAAAATTAAATCCAAAATCCAAAACCTTAACAGAGCCCAATGTTGCAAGATGACCCCCAGTCAACCTGCAACAAGACAAAAGCTTATTGCACCCCCCGGGACGACAGCTGAAGAAGGAGATCAATACACCTAATTCAAGGAGAATTCAGTTGGAAAAGGTAATATTATTGAGAAAGCCTAGTTCACGACAGTGAAGTTGAACATTACTAGCAATAGAGCATTTCATACCGTAGTCAAATTCATTTTAGTTTGTGTTTTGATACCAAGCATCTATACGACATTTCCAAATAAAGAAGATAATCTCAAATAGGAGGATTTTCCAGGCTTTTTGAAGGTGACGCTTAACACAATCATCTTGAAGGATACATTGAGGAAAACGAATAGAATGATTAGGAAGGAAGACTTGGAGAGATTGACACCATTTCCAAATGTATTGAGAGAATGAACAATCCCAAAAGACGTGTTGAAAAGAATCATCCGCTTTACAAATGGGGCATTTAGGATGATCAATTCCTAACAAATGAAGCCTATGTCCGATGGGAAGACCTTGATGAACCAAGGACCAAAACAAGAAACGATGCTTAGGTTGGGCCTTGGAAGTCCAAATCCGACGAAAAATAGTTTTCCACTGGTGATCCTCAAGATGTAAACTCCAACGTCTATTTAGAGTGGAAAATTGAAAAGCTTGCGCATGAAACCAAGATTTGGCTTTAGAGATGCGTAAAGAGCAAAGAGGGGAACCGTCAGGCCAAAACCAATCTTCATACCAAGGAATATTATTATGCAACTTATGCACAACAAAGTTAGAAAGAACTTGCTCTATGTGTTGGTAAATGATAATATCTTGTCTTTGAAACCCCCATTTTACTTTTGCCTGTGTCCAAGAGAGGGTAGGAGAATCATTTCTAACAGTATATAGTTGGTCAATATGGTGGAGATTGTGGTCGGCAAAACGATTGGCTCTATGAGAGAATTCATCATAGAGACAACCTCCATTCTTTTTGAAAATAGGAGACCACCAGATCGAGTGTGTCGACAGAGAGTGCAAGCTTATATGGGAAGGTTTCCATTGCAACAAGCCTCTAAGTTGGCTCCAACACCGCCAAATTTGCTTAAACCAGAAAGAACCTTTGATCTTCTGAGAGCCTTCACTAAAAATCCAGTTACTCCAATGAGTATTTTGCCATCTGTGATGAATACCAAGACAAGAGATGTGATGCCTAAAAAGGATCTTCCAAGCTTCATCTCCTTCAATACACCGAGTCACCCATTTGGAGGCCAAGAGAATACTCTGGTGCTCAATAGAGGCAAGGCCTAAGCCCCCGTGTTCTTTACTTAAAGTGCAAGTATCCCAAGCTACTCGATGAAAAGCTTTGTGATCATCCTTATCCCCCCAAAGGAAATTTCTAAGTATGTTGTTGATGCATTGAAAAGAGGATTTGGAAGGAGCCATAAAGGAAGAGTAGTAGACATGCGTGGAGCTCAAAATATGGTTAACGACAATAAATCTACCTGCAAGAGATAAGGGTTTAGAAGCCCATTTCAAAGCTTTATGTTTCACCTTTTCCACCACATTGTTCCATATGGTAGTGGGAGTAGCAAATAGAGCAATAGGGATGCCTAGGAGGGTGAAATTATTAGTAGGAGAGAGCCACTTGATATCAAAATGATAAGTCCAAGGAGGCCTAGGAGAGAACCTAGATCGGATGGCTTGTGCTTTGTTCTAATTGATCTTAGCTCCTGAGGCTCTACAGTAAATATCTATGCAATGCAAGGCAGTGTTAAAATTATTATAGTCCTCAATCAAAGTGATAAAAGTATCATCTGCAAACTGGCTGTAAACAAGATCCTTTGCTTGTTGTGGGAGAGAGATACCTCTTAGCCGCATAGAATTGTTATGAGATCTAACAACAGCTCCAAGAGCATTAGCAGCCAGGATGAAAAGATAAGGGGCTAAAGGGCACCCCTGTCGAACTGATTTTTGAAGCTCAATGACCTTAGAGAAGGATCCATTAATGCAAATGACTGAAGAGGCCTATGACAAAACAAGATCGATATGTCTTTCAAAAACATTACCTAAGTTATGGTGTTTGACTATACTTTTTAAAAAAGAACAATCAAGCATGTCATAGGCTTTAGCAAAATCCAACTTAAGAAGAATGACATTTTGATTAGTGGAAGAAGCCCAATGCAAGCCCTCAATAGCAGTAACAACATTATCTAAAATATACCTTCCTTGAACAAAACCGATTTGCTCCTTGCTTATAAGATGAGGAAGAAAAGGTTTAAGTTTATTAGCGATAGCTTTGGCTACTATTTTATAGATAACATTCAAGAGAGTGATAGGACGCCAATTACTTATGCTCATGCGATCTCCTAACTTAGGGAGAAGCTTAATAATACCAACATTAATCTGCTTACCAAAGGATCCTACCCTAAGAGCTTCCTTATACACACTATAGACAACGTCTTGAAGAGTAGGCCAGAATTTCTTAAAAAATTCTGTGGGAAGGCCATTCATACCAGGGGCTTTACCATCGTGGAGTTATTGGAGAGCATTACCAAGATCCTATTTGGAAAGAAGAGAAGCATCACCAAAGATGGAGCGATTAAAAGGAGTAATAGCACCTAAGCAAGTATTTACTGCTATGGGGTCAATCGCCTCTTTTCGAAAAGTTTGAGAGTAGAACTCAAAGAAGGCCTGTAAAATGTCATCCTTGGAGGTGAAGATATTGTCTTCGACTTGAATAGTTGGAATTTTATGGGACGGGTTCCCCCCTTTGAGTAGACGAAAAAATCCAGTAGTAGCTTGGTCACCCATGCGAAGCCAAGAGAGACGAGCACGGAGATGAGCACCTCTAGCTTCATAGTGATCCATGATACGTAGGTTCTCTTTGGCACATTTCAAACGACTAAAGTGAGCCTCAGTAGCCTCCTCTTTATTGATAGTATTTTGAAGAAGGGAGATTTCCTTATGAAGGTTGGACTTGTGAGAACTTAGTCGTGAAGCCACCAGTTTATCCGCATGTTTGGAAAACCATTGGAGGCGGATACAAGCAATATTCCACCAATCAATCCAACCATCTTCACCAAGGGGTTTAGGATGCACATTCCAAATTTGCATCAATAGAGAGCAAAGGGAGGAACTATGAAGAAAGGCAGTGTTAAAGATATAAAGATCGTTAGAAGAGTAGGAGTTCCCAGAGTGGGAAAGAGACCAATGAATAGGATAATGATCAGACAAAACCTGGGTACAATCTGCTTGGACAGGGGCACCGTTGGTAGAAGTAAAATGAATAAGGGGATTAGTAGATAGATAAACCCGATCCAACCGAGAAGAGATGTAGGAAGCACTATGTCTAGCATTAATCCAAGTGAACCAATTAGAGGTACTAGACGAAGAATAGTTTTCATTAGCTTCGTGCAACTTTAATTGACGTTTCAACAAGAGCCACTCAGAAAGCTCCCTGTTATCTAAACCTCCCCTTTGCCCTCCAACTTTATCCTTTGGATGCTCAGTCATGTTAAAGTCCCCTGCAATAATCCAGTTAGCTTTGGGTAAGTTGTGCCTGAGCCAATTCCACAAGAGCTTCCGATCAGTTGAGTGACAAGGAGCATAAATGGAGACAATCCCTAAGATCTCATTAGCGTACCGTAATCGAACCCAACTACAATACCCTAAAGTGTCACAACCGTGATCAAGAACAGACTCCTGCCACTTATTATGGAGAAAAATTATAGCCCCCCCTTTACCAGGTTCATGGTGAGTAAGAACATAAGAACTATTGGGAAAAATGCTCTGGCAACAAATTTGAAGATTGAATCCTTGGATTTTAACTTCTTGAAGACAAACAACGTCAAAGGAATGTCTTCGAATATAATCTCGAACTATATATCGTCGACGAGGGTCTGAAAGGCCCCTAACATTCCATGAACAACACTTCATTGGGTTTGTGTAGAAGAAGGAGGATCCTCCTCAACCACCAAGGCCTTAAAAGAATTCCTAGATTCAAAGTTGTTAACTAGAGGACGTCGAGCACTTGTTCTTTTGTTAATGGACTGGCTAGCACTAGTCGATGATCGATGCCCTTTAGGGAAGGCACTGAAGATAGGGTTATCACGTGTGACTGAGGCATAAGATTTCCGGGTAACACGCTCCCAACCACTAGTAGCATCTTTTGGGGCCCTTTCCTGAATAAGAGGAGTCATAGTAACATTAGTATCATCGGTTCTCATATCATCCACGTCGGACACCTTAGAATCCGAAGAAGGAGGTTTAGTTGATTGATCCTCGACATTATCCTTGCCTATGTCCTGAGATATGTTTTGAGATTTTAGTTCTTCACTAACTTGTTCTGCTAAAATTCGCTCAGCTTCAAGCTTGGCCAGTAACTTCGAGCATTGAGCTTTATGGTGGTTCGGATCGAGGCAGTAATAACAATTGTTGGGAAGTGTAAGATATGAGATTTTGTGAACAAAGGTCTTTCCTTTTACATTAACTTCTAGTGAATCAGGACGTGGCTTTTGCATATCGATTTTGATGCACACTCATCGAGTGGGTCGTGGACGGAAGCCTAAAAAGCTCTCCATTTCGATGACTTCCCCAACTTGTGCAGCAAGGATATCAACATGGGGAGAAAAATGAGGAGGGAGTCCTGGAAATTCGATCCAAACCAGCAAAATACTTTTGCTAGCTTTTGCAGGATCGAAATCCTCCTTCCAGGGTTGAAGGACTAAAAAAGAGCCATAAACATCCCAAATAGACTGTTGTTTCACAAACTTTGCCATAGCCTTAGTTTCAAAAGCAAACAAAAAAAAGCCTTTTGTGAGATTGGAAGCTAAGGTTATTCTAATATTACGGGGTTCCCAAAATTTTTTAACCCAATCTTGGAACACCGAGGTAGGAGGAATCCTACCAGTGAAGAAGCCAATTGTGTATAGGTGAGTAAATGTTTGTACGGTTTGGTCAAAGATATCTTCCAGAAAATCAAAACGTAAAACAGAATCATTTGCATCCATATTGGTGGAGTTGTCAATAGGCTGTGAGTCAATGTTAATATTGGATGATTCCATTATTTTACGTTTTTTTCCTCCAACATCAACATCAGAGCAAGAAGACAAAGCGGATTGGGTCATGCAGACCCGTTGAGCCTAAACCTAGCCAATTCAGAAAAGTAAAAAGAAAATATGAAAAAACCAAACAGAACACAATGGAACAAACTCACCGGGTTTATTAACGGATGATAATTTTATGCAATGCAGCGTGATGATCGCAACCAACTTTGGAGTCCTTCAACGTGCCCCGTCGGAACAATGCATGTCGTTTTCAGAAACTCTAATCTGGAATGATCGAATTCTCCCCTGATCTGATCTGCAATGCCACACGTCGAAGCAGAGACTCGTTACCAGGAATGCGATCCGTAGAGATAAACATCCGCAGAGATAAAAATCGGTGATCACGAACAGGAATCCTCCAGGTCCGCCACAATTCTGCGCGTCTCTCTTTCGTGGCTCTCCTCAGCAGATACCGTAAGATTTCTGGATATGCACCGAAGCCACGATACCTCCCTCAAAGAATGAATGACTTGCTGGCACTATGGAAATAGCAAGGCAAAATCACAGATTAGGTGAAGTCTCCCTTGTAATCTTCATAATCTATGCTTGTATTAATGATTTCAATTTGATTTAATCATTAATTTTCACTCTTGAACTTAAAATTAGAAGTTAGGATGATAATTTATTTTTTACCTATGAGTGATAGTCATAAGTGTGGGATTTGATTGGATTAATTCTAATCATTTTATGTCTTGATGATCTTTTGACTTTTGAACCGTTCCTCTATAGATATAACTCACGGGTCAATCATAGATGAGGTGACTTCTCTACAACAAAAGATAATTATCAGTGTAATCTAGCACCAAATTTTCCTTGGCTCGTCATTACACAATGGGGATTTTCTTCCCCAACCAAACTCTAGCTCCTCTTACACTAGTCTTTCTACTTGGAATTACTATTGTTGTGGCTCTTGTCCATGTTCACATTCTTGCCCAATTACTCTAGGTCTCTTCTCCCTCAATTGTGATGGTCTTCTTACATTAGGAGCATGCTTAGGTGTCATCTGCAATCATTAAAAGTTAATATTAGTCCCTTAATAAATTTTCTTAACACCTCCAACCATCATCAAACCTTAAGTTAGATTGAGGTTTTCAAAAAATTTGGCATTTCTGGATTATGATGAATATGAAACTAAGTCCTTAAGGTTTTAAAGTAACTAAAACATTAAATTATAAATTAATTCTAGTTGACTTTATCATTGGTTGAATGACTCGAATCAGTGGGTTGGATCATAAGATATTGGTCTTAGAAGGTTTTAAGATTTTGGAATGGAAAAATCTTCTCTTGCACTTGAAGGTAAATGTGAAAAAATGAAGGGATCATGATCTATTTATAGGTTTTGTTGCTATGACATTGTAGGAGATGTGATGTTGCTCCTAAGAACTCTAATTTTCATTTAATTTTTGAAGCTTCTAATACCCAAGATTGTGGTTTTAAAGTGTTTTTATCCACCTGGGGTCTACTAGGACTTCACATGAGTCTTACTAATGTTTTAAAATATTAAAAATCATCAAATTTAGACATTAGAGTTTCAAAAATAGCCAAGAATTGAATGAGTTAGGAGAAAATTCATTTCAAAATCATTAAATTTTTATCAATTGTAACAAGAAGTGGATCCCACAATAATGAATAATTTCAAAGAGGTTACCCATGATGTTTTAAAGGTGTGAGATTAATTCATATCCATAATTGTTAAAAGCTATGTAAGTCAGCCCTCCCCAAAGCAAGCTCTTGCCCATAATGCCCTTGCATAATCATTCCTATAAGTGTTAGTAGGTACCTTAGAATTCTAATGTGGATCATGGCTTTGTTTCCGATAACATACAATCACCTTAGTTGGAATCCTAGATCATGCTACATAGAACCATAAAATTCATAAATACGTCATGTTAGTGAGTTAGAGTGAAGTAAGTAGGGGTTGGAGAATTGGAACATTAGGTATCTTATCATAGTTGTTGATGCATGATGAAAATGATCATTATAGTTGTCCATTAGGATTCTGAACTAAGCCCAACCAAATCTAGAGACATCGCATTGTATCAACCATGGCCCACCATCATGGGGTGAGTAAACAACACATGAAGACATTACCATTCAATAGGAAAATGGGAAACATGACATAAAAATTTTTGAAAATAATTAATCAATTATTGACATTTAGTTTGTGAACCTTAGCCATTGATTAGAGGAGTGCCTTCAAACATGGGTTACTTGCCTTTCCAGCCTCATAGCCAATGTTAATCACATTAAAGATCTACCTTTAGATATGGATCATGTGCCTTCTTAGTGACATAATAAGGGAATAATTATGTTTAAATAATGTTTCCTAAGTAAGATAAAAGCATTTATGGTAATACGTTGATGTGGGGCTAGTGGAATGCTAGGTAGACATTCAAAGAATCAACAAATCTCATTGATGTTACACCCTTGTTCATACCCTCTTGGTCCTTCCCCCATTTTCTAGGAGTAATGGTTATAGCCAGCACTTACGTACACCGAATTCTAGCTAGCAAAACCTTAGTTAGAACAGTCATTGTCTTCCCAATCTCACCTGTGATATTCTAAAGTGATGGTTGAGTGAGATTGAGGCAAATGATTTTTATCAATTTTCTTTTTATCTTTTAAGGTATAATTCTTTTAATGTAGGAAATAGAAATTTGTGTAATTTGTAATTGTTCTACTCTATCGCTTAACTCTCCCTAGCATAAGCAACCGATCCCATCTTCCATGCACATTCTGAGCATATCCTAACCACTGCTGGGTTACTAGACATTAAGCATCACTGGGTTACCAAGTGTACAGTATATGTTCAAGATGGTCATGCCTATGGTTCTTATAAACTATGAAAAGGGCTATAACCATAAATCGATAATAATAAAGGACTTTGAAATGCTTAAAACATTGAAATATATTAAAGTGTTTTAATGCTTAAGTAATTAAATTCAATTGCTGCAAGGAATGTTCAAAAAGCTCATCTTTATTGCTGCTCATGTCAATGGGCTCAAGTACATTAGCGCTCGAATAAAGAGGTGTACACCTTTCGCACACCTGCTGCAGAAACTTGGGAAATATTCTAACTTACATGAAAACAAACTGCAAGAGCTTCGCTACAACTACCAAAAAGATGTCATAAATGTTATGGGTGCATGCATATTTATAGCAGAAGACAAACTCTGTTTTAACGGGGTTGCGTTAATGCATGAACGGATGTGTCGATGGGGTCACGTCACCGTGGATGCATCAACGAGGCATCATTGATGCCACCCAGTCGACGCATCAACTAACCACTTCATCATACCCCCATGACTAAGTGAAAACTCGTCCTTGAGTTTATTACAATTTGGAAGGTATGAAGTTATTGACGGTACACACGACAAAACACATTTACATACACACTGACTCTATTAACATATTAAGTGCCCCGGTGTACGGCAAAACAAATTACAAAATTGCAGTGTTCATAGACAATGAAATTGAACACCTTGATAGCCATAGATTCCCAACCCTACCAAAATGCTAAAGTTGCTAGAGAAGATCACACAGTTCCTAGTGGCGGTGGTTTTGATGGGCCTTCACTAGCTTCTAGTGCACGCATCGGTTGAGGCATTGATGTTGGTTATCCTGTAGCTACTGCAACTTCTAAAGGTAATTGAAAGGCCTCCAACAACACCCTCATCTTCTTCTCTTTGCTTCTGGGATAATTCACCATCTCAATCACTTCACCAATGTGTACTGGAATGGGAACATCCCAAGGACATGGAAGTGCAGAAAAAGTTCCTTCAAATTGACAAACCAATTAGCAAACTATTTTCATTCAATATTGAACACTCGAACTAATGTTTGCAGCTGTTGGTAGTCATTCATTCATTGGGCCAAGTTCTCTGCAACTACACATTGTCCTTCAAAATGGGTTCAAAGAACTTTGAGTTCCGCATTGGCTATTTCTAGCTTTTTCTTTCTCTTTATGCACTTGGAACTCACCCTCGTATAAAGAATATGAGGTGGCCACTTGTTTCTCCAAGTTTGACCATGGTCTTCCAGCTGTCAGCATAGCTAGGCTTGCATAACAAAGATTGGTTAACTCCATGTATTCTATCATCTCTTCAATCTGTAGCTCTTTGAGATGGATCTCAGCTTGGTTGTAGGTGTTTAATCCATTGAAGATGGATTGCCACACCTCACCTCCTTCCCTAAGCTGTTGGAGTGCTTGGTTCATTTTAGCCTTTGCAACTTAAATCTCTTTTTCATTTACTTCCTTTTGCAATCCCACTTGGTTCCTATAATTATATTTTACTTGTTCAAACTTAAGGACCTCTTTTTTCCAAGCAGTGATTTCAATAACTAATTTTTGTCGCAGGGCTCGAACTTCCTCCATGGATAGATTACAATTATCAGCCGCCAATCTCCTTACATCAGTGTTTACCCTAGCTAGCTCCTCCTGCTGTTAATAGATAAAACTCTTCATGTGTTGATTTTCATTACCAACATTGCACAGGTGATAAACCTCTACGGTCAACCTGACATTCTCCTAGTGAAACTCTACCAAGTCCTTCTTAAGATGGTAAGAATGAGCGGCTGTTAAGGACTTTTTAAAGATTGTTGACTCTTGTTCATTCTCAACTATCTGAAGCTTGGTTTGAAGCTATTGAAAAGCTTCATCCTTGGTGAGTTCGTAGTTGAGGAGAGCTAGATCAGCAAGTTGGGCCCTCAGTTGGGCAACTTCCATAGCTAAGCGTTGATAATATGCTTGGGCTACTTCAAGTTGCCCCTCCAAGATGAGGCACTTGCCCCTTACTAAGAGTAGCTCCGATTGAGTGGCAGTGATGTTGTTTAGAAGATCAAAAACATCCAGAAGCAGTTATTTGATTCCCACTAGTTGGTCCAACAATTCTTCATGTTGGGATGTGTTGATTCTGCTACATTGAGTTCTTGCAGATGTCTATACATCTCTAAGTCCATGTACATTTGGTACAGGCATCGTAGGTGCATTAAGAGCTATAGCGATTGTGTCAACAACCACATCTACTGCAACCTATTGTCCCTGGTGTTGCATTACTAGGACAGTTGCCCCCTCTCCATCCTCCAAGCACACTGAGAAAATAACGAAATTTCCTAAAATTTCAAGAAATAGTTGTTGGGTGGACACCATTAATTCTTGGACACTGAGGTCCGTTCTTGCAGGCACTTATGTTCATGCAGCAGAAAACATCGACCCTACTCTCTCTAGCAAACTTATAGATCAAGCCACCTGTTCAAGATGGCTCATGACAGGGTGGTACACCAAAGGGCCTTCTCCACTACCAGTTCCTGTTGATTGCTCTTGCTGGCTCAAGAGCGATTATCAGATCTCACGTATGTATTTAGTGATCATTTGCAAGCTCGACTTTGTTGTTTGTGTCGATGGTGGAGGTGGTTGTTACTCTTCCCTTATCTACGTTGTGGCAGGAGTCTTTTCTTTCATCATTTCATGCCACAAGGTAATTGGGGCGTGACGAAGTGTATCATTACCATAGCATGCTATCCTTACCCATTTGCACAACTTCCTGATTAGGTAGAGAAAGGGTAGAACTCACATTCCACATTCATATTCAACAAATCATTTTTCAATTTCAAGGAAAAGTAATTGTGGAAGGTTAATGGGGAACTTTCCACTTAGAGCGGCACATGCACAAGTAGAGAAGGTAGTGATCTTGCTGGGTCTTACTATTGGATTCAAGTGGTAAGATGAAATCTTTGAGTAGACTCTCTCTGTGGTGGTTAGTGTGCCAAATTCCTTACGTTCTACCCCATAGAACTGTCTGATCCACTTCCCTTTCACCTTGGGATCTGCTTTTTTTGGAATCTCCACCACATTAGCTCTGGTCTCAGGTAACTCAAGAGCATGCGTGATTGCTTCTGTAGAGTAAGATACATAAATGTCCTTTATTCTTACTCTGGACCCTGGACCTCATCGCCCCCCCCCCCCCCCCCCCCCCCCCCCAATGATGTAGAGCATACCTCTAGTAGCAAAAGGGTAAAAGAATGGTTGGATTGGGACATGTGGTAGAAATGGTATGTGCTCGATAAGAAGACTTGACAGAGAAAAATGGAAAAACTCCCCTTGCTTTGTGAACAAATGGACAATTTTCAAAGGCACAACGTGGGTATATATAGTATTTTTGACATGCGTCGATAGGGCCGCATAAACAAGGCTATGTAAACGTAGGTGGATGTGTATACGCAGCCTAGTTGATGCAATTATTCAGGTTAGTTGACCTATGTTGACTGATGAAGTAAGAGCCCAAATCTTTGGATTGGAACACAAAGTTGGGGTGATTTAAGAACTTAGGGACTAGAGAACCATCTGATAGAAAGAGGAAGGAAGATTTTCATCATCAGAAGAAGAGTCAAAGGTAGGAGAATGTCATAAGATGGAAATTTGCAAGTGAAGAGCCCTGCGATGGGTAGAATGGAGATGATCAATGAATTATACCAAAGGGGAAGGAGATTAACAATCAGTACTAGAGGATAAGCAAGTGGGTCCTCCCCATAGCAGGCATTAGCCTTAGTTGCCCTTGCACATCATCAACATAGGAGTTTGTGGGCCTTGTAGTTAACTAATGGTTACCACAAGTTAATACTCACACCATGAGAACTAGCCGAAGAATTTATGAGTTCAAGAAAGGCACAACAGATGATCAAAACATAAAACTGGTTGTGAGGTTGATGAGTGGCGAGGTACCCCTACACTCAACCATACGAAACGAGCGTAGCATGTGCGATCCGGTCGAACTCTGTAGAATAAATGCCTACACACCCCATGGAACACTTGGGGTTAATCAGTCGTTGTCTTCCCAGACTTACTTGTAGTTGTCATGGTGTATGGTTAAGTAAGTTCGAGGTATCTGATTTTTATAGTCTTTTATGTTTTATCTCCTATGCTATTGAGGTGAAGGGTTGAGAAACTAACTAACTTTAACTAATGACTAAGTCTAAATTAACTAGCGTCAGCATCCATTCCCACTTACCGTACACACCCTGAACTATGCAACCATGGCTACCAAGTGCTAATCGTTAGTAGGATCACCATGCGTAATGCACGTGCTCTAAGTGGTCATATTGAGGCATTTAACTAGCCTAAGCGTAATGAGCATCCGTTCCTTGACTAGCCGTACACATCCTTAGATGCTCGTAATCAAGTCATACTCATTTTGCATTCTAGGAGTTGAGGGTGAGAGAATCTAATCGTGATGAGCAGCTGATTCCTTGATTAGCTGTACACATCTGTAAATGCTCGTAATCAAGTCATACCCATGCCACGCTACTGCAGGGTAATAAATAACAGGTAATAAATAATAAGTAATAAATCCTATTCCATGCACTGCAAGGTTTATCCACAAAGCTCATCTTTATTGCCGTACACAACTTGCGTTCAGGTACAATGTTGCTCGAATAAAGATCCATTCACTTGGGGACTCCTACTACGAGCACATGAAAAATATTCTATCTTTGGAGTGATCAATCTACTAGAGTTTCCCTACTTCTAGCCTAGGATGGAAAATAAGGAGAGTGCCACCTCTTATTTATAGATTTGGCGGTGAACCGCGATATCGCGTACGCCACATCGCAGGGGACGACGCGATATCGCATATGCGATATACCCGATATCACAGCTGATGTGAATCGCATCTCATCATACCCCCATGACTGAATGAAAACTCATCCTAAAGTTCCTTACAATAATATCGGGAAGGTATGGAATTATTGAGGGGAATGGAACTAATGGGATGACATGTGAACGGATCATCATTACAAGACTTGACAAAACTGGTGTTCATGACAACAAGGGTGAACACCTTATTACAATGACATCAGGCCTTAGTTGACAGCTGAGAAAGAGAGAGAGAAAGAAGTGTTGCTGCTGCCAATGCCAAGATTGTGCCTTTGTTGTCCATCCATAAGTGCACCATCGATCTTTCTCCTTGCATAGCTGCTTTAGCACTACTCCATTCCAAGTGTTTGCTCCAAATCCGGTTCATTATTGCATGGTCACCATCTGCACACATAACACAATCTTAATTAGAATGGGTAAATGAATCATCATGTAATTGATACCTTGCTTCAATGTAAGTCCATTGGTTGAGTTGTGGTATGGCTAATATGGATCGGGAGATACATTAATGATGACTACTGAAGGTGTAGGGGTTAGGAAGAAAATCAAAAATTTTGAGGCTAGGAGAAATCAAGAAAATCAGGCCCTGTACCCCCATGACTAATCATGAACCTCCAGTAGCGTTATAATGGAGAAAGAAAAGGAGTAAGAAAGATAGATAAAAAAGGGGAAACTATAGCATCGATGAAATGGATGTCAAGATGGTAATGAACAAAATAAAATTAATTGCAAAAATGTTAAGGAAAAGAAGTTAACGGATGCTCCAAATAGGAATGTCAATGGGTCCTCCCCAAAGCACACTCATGCCCTTAATGCCCTAACAAACCCACATTCAAAGAGTCCATAGGCTCTGGGAATGTCATTTGGAGCAAGAGTTAAAGTCTTAACCGTAATAATTTACCAAAAATAAAACAATGCATCATCCAAAATATATACACTAATGATACAACTGGCAATGAGGTGGATAATGGAGAGAAGGATGGAGAGAAGAAAATGGAATGGAATCCCAAGAACAAGGTGGTGTATAGCCCCTTGTGTGTTTCATGATTAATGTAACTTAGTAAATCCCATTCCAAGTCCGGCCTCAAACCAACCACGACTTCACATTAATGCATTCGGCCAAACCATCCACTTGGAGTAACAAGAATGCTTCCTCCAAGAGCCACCACCATTCCAATGAAACAAAGGAGAGAATGGGAAGCGAGAAGGTCCTTAGTTAGAGGGAACAGTTTTGGTTCCATAACCAGTGCTTGTAGCCCAAGTTTATTTTGTCTAAGGGGTGTGCTTTGAATTCTCACTTTTTTTTTTTATCTTTTGTGTTTTTTTGCGTGAGAACCACACCATGCAAAGACTTCTTATTTTTATTGACTCAGCTTTCGATAATTGGGTAACATCGGAACGGCAAGAAAAACTCAAAAAGAAAACATCCAAGCACCCAAGAGTACGGCCAACACAAAAGCATCAAGTTCCCTTGAAGTCACACCCTTTTCAATCCTTGAGTCCTTCCTTAGTTTGAGAAATACCCAGTCACTGATTCATTAAAAGTTCTTATTAAAAAGGAGACTGTACATTTCCAAGCTGAGAGAGACCATAGAAACTGGTGGATGGATGGATGAAGTGGTCTCATTGCCTGCCATATCAAAAGAAACATACCTTAGTATCAACATTGTGACTTAAAGGTAAAAACCAAACATTAACAATCATTATGAAAACAGTTCATACCATCATTCCGAACACTTATTGGGTGACAAACTTACATGGTGGAACACACACACACACACACACACACAATGGAAAAAGTATAATGATGTTGTAAAACAAAAATAAGAAAATTTAAAGAAATTTGTAAAACAAAAACTAGAAACGTTAAAGAAATTTGTAAAACAAAAATGTGTAAGACAAAAAACATTGTAAAACAAAAACTTGTAAAACAAAAATGTGTAAAACAAAAACGTGAAAAGAACTGAGGGCCCTAGATGATTAGCATAGGTGGCCATCTCTCCCATGACTGAATTGCAAGGAAGAGATCTGAAATAGAGAGCGAGGTTGCCAGCTAGTGGAGGTGTAACTTGTACTAGCTGTTACTGGTTCACGGAAAGGTTTTGTTTGTTGTACATTAACCAATAATCTTTTATCCAGGCTATCAGGCTTGTATATCATCATGGCTCCAGAGGGAAAGGTTGTATGAATAATATATGGTCCTTCCCACAATGTTTGGAATTTCGTATGCTGAGGTACATGCGTGGGATTCTAGTAAAGGACCTTGTCACCTGGTTGGTACCTAAACCTTCAGATCTTGAAGTCATGACATTGTTTACTGTGTGCCTTGTGCAACTCATTTAATGATAGTGCAACCAATCTATTCTCGTCTAGCACATTCAAAGTTGCCAATCGTTGTTTTTGTGCTAGGTCGAGGTCTAGGTGAAGGTCACAAGCCATGGATAGTGTACGGAGCTCATTCTATATGGGAAGCTTATGTAGTTTCCCATACACTAACTCATAGGGAGAATATCCTGTAGGAAGCTTTCAAGCAAAGCGGTATGCCCAGAGAGCATCATTCAGTTTTGTGCTCCAGTCTCGTCTAAATTTGCTAACTGTTCTCATTAATATCCTGGTAATCTCCCAGTTAGTAACCTTGGCTTGGCCATTAGCTTGGGGGTGATAAGGTGTGGTCAATTTATGCTCAAACCCTAAGCGTTGCATCAGTTTGCAAAAGGTTGCACTCGTAAAATGTGTTCCATTATTAGAGATGAGTGCACGTGGTATACCAAACCTGTTAACGATTTGTTGTTGTACAAATCGTGCAACCGTAGATGATGTGCAGTCTATTACTATGGCTACTTCAGCCCATTTGGTTAAGTAATCAACAGCAACAATGATATATGCTTTTCCATTGGACATCGGTGTGATAGGCCCCATAAAATCTATTCCCCAGATATCGAAGGGTTCTAAAGGTTAAATCCATTGTTGCGGACCCTCAATTCTAGTAGTCATTCCACCATCTCGTTGGCAACATTCACAGGATTGGATGAAATGATGGGCATCCTGGAATAGAGTTGGCCAATAGTATCCTGCAAGAAAGACTTTGGTAGCCGTTCGTCTTCCAGCATAATGACCCCCACAGGGGCCCTCATGAGCATCTTGGAGAACTTTTAATTGATCTTGATTAGGCACGCACCACCGAACCAAGCCATCAGGACAGACTTTATAGAGTTGGCCCTTGATTTCCATGAAGTACTTGGTTTTGTGAAGAAACTATTGTTTCTTCCTAAAGTCCAAACCTTGTGGTAGTTGTTGGGAAATGAGATAAGTAAGAATGCTACTATACCAATTTATTTCCATGGGGTGATCATTTACTACACCGGCAAAGAGGGTTTCATCAGGAAAATGGTCAGATACAGCATATTCATCCTCTTTGTTGTCCCAACGCAACTGAGATAGGTGATTTGCAACTACATTCTCGGTGCCTTTGTGATATACTATCGTTAAATTGAACTCTTGAAGAATCACCAACCAACGTATGATACGTGGGCTAACCGTTGGCTTGTTCATAAGGAACCTAATTGCACTATGATCCATATGGATGTATACTTTGTAGCCCAATACATAGTGCCTAAATTTATCCAGTGCAAACACTACAACCATTAATTCCTTTCCTGTAGTCGTGTAGTTGAGTTGTGCACCGGTGATACTCTTACTGGCATAGTGGATGTAATACGGTTTTTTTTGGTGTATGATTGTTAGAACCAACTGAGAATTAAGGATTGGGAGCCCTCGCAGTGTTGGGTTGTCACGGTTGAGTGGGAATTACTCTAGGCTTTGTTGGAGCGGTTGGCGGTGGGGCTACTGGCGCAAAAGATGCGGATGGATTTGGAGGATAGTGTGGGTATGGAGTGTTTCCTGAAGGAGAAGGAGTCCTAAAATACTCCTAAACTAGGTAGTAATGTGGAGGGTTTATGTGATCCATAGAGTCACTTGGGGAAATCGGCTGCTGCACGTAGTAACCATAAGGATTAGGCTTCTGGTAAGGGTACTGTTGTGTTGGTGGTGGCATCCCCCATGACTGTGAGTATTGCCACTGCTGATGCTGTCCAATGGGCTATGGTGGAGTTTCACTTGGATAATACGTTAAGGGTTGGTGGAACTACCTTGGGTTACCTTGGGGATAAGGTAACCTTTTGGGTGTTTGCCATTGGTTGAGTCTTGGATTAAGCGCATACACCCTAGACTCCTGTAGATGTGAGATGATGGGGCAACATCCCTTAGGATGGTCATAGTGGCAGATCTCACATCCACCATCATTGTCTGTGTCAGAGTCCACAGCCACATCGGATTTAGTGATTTTCCCCTTACCCTTGTTATGTGCAGGGCTTAAATCTCTCCACTTTTTCTTACCTTTGTCACTACTTTGTTCTACCTTAGACTCTTCTACAATTTTTAAGATAGTTTCAATTTTAGAGTCTAAGGAACTCCATACGTCATCTACCTTAGCTGCTATTTCTATTGTGAGCTTTTGAAGCGGCAAGGTCTTTCTNAGAGGGGTCACGGTTGTACTCTTTCACACTTTCCCTTTTTCGTAGCTCACCTTCTTCTTTTGCTACTTGTTCCAACAAGCGATGAACTTCATGGGCTCCAATTTGTGAGAGTCTCCCTTGGGCATAAGTTCCAAGGGTTCTTCTAGTTTCATGCCTTAACCCATCCACAATGTGGTGAAGTTGATCCCACTGAGCGTACCCATGGCCCGAGCAACGATGTAACAATGTGTAGTAGTGGGCCATGGCAGCATCCAAGGGTTCATAAGTACCTTGCTTCCAGCCTTGGATCTACTTACGCAAATTGGACACTCTGGAGTATGTTTGATACTTATCGTTGAACAGTTCTAGCATCGTACTCCACCTCCTGATGGTTTCCGGTTCTAAGGACTGGTACCAACTCTCTGCTTCTTTGGTAAGTGTCCTTGGGAACAACTTAAGTTTTTGCCACTCATTTTCTATATTCTGCAAGGCACGGGCATCGTGGAATTCCTGTAAATGATTTTTCGGATCTGCATTGTATCCCCCTTCAAATCGTGGGATATTGTTCATGTCTAAACGTTTGATTCGACTATCTTTTAAATGCCTTGTGGGAATCCTAATTGCCTCCGTTATGTCAAGCATACTTCAAGTTGTGAGTAGGGGCTTGTCATGGTCATCTCTTTCATGACGCCTGTGATGTCTGCGTTGTTCCCTACTCTCCCTACGTCCTTGCCCTTGTCCTCTCTCTCAACTTTCTCGTCGATGTCTCTCATTTTTCTTATCTTTATCCTCTCTGTTGTGTTCATGATGGCTACACCTAGATGTGGAAGGAGAGGGTGAGTGATGTGCAGAAGGGGAAGAAGAAGGGGAACCATTGCCATGACGATGTTTCTTGCCTTCTCTTCAGCTGCTACAGCCCTGATCGTGGTGACGATCTAAGTGCCCATCCTTAGCATGAGTGGTTGTTCCCTCTGTGAATAGTTGATGTTCACGGGCATTAGAACCATGGTTATGTATCATTGATCATAGGTTCTAATACCCTATCTCCTCGCCATCGTTAGAAGCGGGAACATCATTTGCTAAAGAACCCGTTATAAGGGGTTCCTCATCTCATATTTCACTAAGGATGTGCAGACCTTTGCCCTTCAAAAGTGTATGTTGACTCTCTTGCCTTGAGTCCCTCATACATTGTGCTTCTGTGGGATGATAATCCCTCATATCAAAGTCTTCCACAATGTATTCAGCATACAATTTTTGCATGCCAATCTGTGCCAAGGCACGGAAGAGCATGTTAGGGACTGATCGATCTGGGGGTAACACGATGTTACCTTGCAAATCCCTCCATCGTAGCTATTCTTCTTGATGGAGGATAAAGGTAAAGTCTAGAATATACTCATCGTGATGAGTATAAACTATCTTGTATTGTTTAGGACTTGGTTGATTTCGACTATGTGTTTTATGTTGCCGACTGTCTCATGTATGGTCCTTAGGTGGTGAGTTGCTCTTATGAGAAGAAGACATTTTGATTTATTGGTGTGCTAATTTCACTATTATAAAATTTTTCTGTTAATTAACCCGAAGGTTCATTTAGGATCCCAACGATGTGAGTGATATCCTTTATGTTCTATTCAGTGCACAAACACTTAGTCCTCAGCAACGGCGCCAATGATGAGTGGCGAGGTACCCCTACACTCAACCATATGAAACGAGCGTAGCATGTGCGATCCAGTCGAACTCCACAGACTAAATGCCTACAAGCCCCATGGAACACTTGGGGTTAATCATTCGTTGTCTTCCCAGACTTACTTGTAGTTGTCATGGTGTATGGTTAAGTAAGTTCAAGGTATCTGATTTTTATAGTCTTTTATGTTTTATCTCCTATGCTATCGAGGTGAAGGGTTGAGAAACTAACTAACTCTAACTAATGACTAAGTCTAAATTAACTAGCATCAGCATCCATTCCCACTTACCATACACACCTTGAACTATGCAACCATGGCTACCAAATGCTAATAGTTACTGGGATCACCACGCGTAACGCACGTGCTCGAAGTGGTTATACTGAGGCACTTAACTAGCCTAAGTGTAATGAGCATCCATTCCTTGACTAGCCATACACATCCTTAGATGCTCGTAATCAAGTTGTACTCATTCTGCATTCTAGGAGTTGAGGGTGAGAGAATCTAATTGTGATGAGCAGCCGATTCCTTGATTAGCTATACACATCCATAAATGCTTGTAATCAAGTCGTACTCATGCCACGCTACTACAGGGTAATAAATAATAGGTAAGAAATAATAGGTAATAAATAACAAGTAATAAATCCTATTCCATGCATTGCAAGGTTTATCCACAAATCTCATCTTTATTGCCGTACACAACTTGCGTTTAGGTACAACGTTGCTTGAATAAAGATCCGTTCACTTGGGGACTCCTACTAAGCGCACATGGAAAATATTCTATCTCTAGAGTGATCAATCTACTAGAGTTTTTCTACTTCTATCCTAGGATGGGAAATAAGGGGAGTGCTGCCTCTTATTTATAGATTTGGCGATGGACCGCGATATCACGTACACGACATCGTAGGGGACGAAGCGATATATGCGATATCGCGGCTCATGCGAATCACGTCTCATCAGAGGTGAGTCATGGGAAGTAATTGATGAAGAGAAAGGAGTGTGAAATGAAATTCCTAATGTTTGTCACATGAAATCCCTTATGAAGTTTGTGATTAAGTGACTCGGTAGGAGCCATCCTTAGTTCAAACCCAAAACCAACCACACTTAGTGACATTGCAGCAACATTCAAAGACTTAGTCCATCCCTTAAGGCATAAGAATGCTCCCACACCAACTACCACTCCAACATGAGTGAGAGATAGGAAGTGAAAAAGGGGCTAAGTTAGAGTGGACAAAACAAATCCCATAACTAGTGCTTGTAGCCTGTTAGAGGCGATCTAAAGGGTGTGCTTTGAATTCCCATGTTTTTTTATGGCAACCACACCATGCACAGACCCATGCAGTTTTGCATGCATTTGGTCCAAGGGGTGTGCTTTGAATCCTCATTTTTGTTTGTTATTTTTTTTCTAATGATGAGGACCACACTGTGCAAGGACAAATTGCCAATGAAATTCCTATTATGGGAGGATATTAGAGTGGTAGGAAGTTCGTGAGGAGACTCTCACAGACAAGGGAATAGAAAAGTATGAAGAATGTTGCATTCCCCTTGAAGTCACACCCTGTTCAAACCATTGGGTCCTCCTCAAGTCTGGAAACTACACAAATCACAAATTAATTAAAGTTTTTTTTAATTGGAAAAGGGATTGCATGTTTCAAAAATAAGAAAAACCATGGAGTGGGTGGATGGGTGGATGACATGGACTCACTACTTGTTAAATGAAATAAAAGTATAACGTGACTTCTTGGAACAAAAATGCTAAGGCAGGAACTAGATATAATAGGCAAACCATAATATGCACCATCACAAAGAGGAACAACCATACTAGTACGTCCTGTGACAGTAAGATAGCTTATTAATAAGAAGTAGAAAACAACTGAAAGATAAGTACACATATACATATAGAAATAAATAAATAAGTAAATAAATAAAGAAATAAAAATTAAGTAAGAATGGTCAAATGTATGAATTATGTTGTAAAACAGAAACTTTCAAAAACAACTAAGGAGCCAGTAGAGGTTGTTACCATGGATGATGATCTTCCCCATGAATAAGCTGGGAGGAGGAGATCTAGAAAATGGAACAGGGTTGCCTTTGGGACAAGAGGGTAGTGACACTGGTTCGATGGAGTTCATGGAAGGGTTTTAATTGTTGCATATTGACTAACTGTGTTTTCGTGGGATCCTCAGGTTTGTGTATAAGTAGGGCCCCAAATAGAAAGGTTTCAAAAATGATATAAGGTCCCTCCCACAGTGTTTAAGACTTAGTACGTTGTGGTATATGTGTGGGGTTCTAGTAGAGTACCTTATCTCCACATTAAAACGTTCCCTTTCAAATCCTAAGATCATGACATTTTTTATTATAGGCCTTGTGGACTTCATTTGATGATAAGGCTACTAGTCGATTCTCATCTAGCACATTCAAGTTGATGAGTTGTTCTTGTTGTGCTAGTGATAAGTCAAGACCCAAGTCACTGGCAGTATATAGTGTTCAGAGTTCTGCTTGAATTGGAAGTTTTGGTAGTTTTCTGTACACTAACTTATCAGGAGAGTAGCCGATAGGAAGTTTCCATGTTGAGCGATAAGCCTAGAGGGCATCATTAAGTTACATGCTCCAATCCCTCCTATATTTGCTAATGGTCCTAGTTAGGATATTTTTAATCTCCCTATTTGTGACTTCAGCTTGCCCGTTGGCTTAGGGTGATAGGGTGTTGTAAATTTATGTTCGACCCCCAAGTGCTGCATGAGTTTACGAAAAGTATTGCCTATAAAGTGAGTTCCATTCTCTGAAATGAGTGCATGTGGCACCCCAAATCTATTCACGATCTGCTATTAGACAAACCATACAACTATGGTTGAGGAATAGTTGATGACTATTGCTGCCTCTACCCACATGGTACAGTAGTCTACTATGACAATGATATACGCCTTTCCATTGGACATGGGTGCGATGGGACCCATGAAGTCAATGCCCCAAATATCAAAGGGTTCTAGTGGTTGGATCCACTGTTGAGGTCCCTCCATTCATGTTGCCATCCCAACATCTCTCTAACATCGTTCACAGGAGCGAACAAACCATTGAGCATCTCTAAAGAGTGTAGGCCAGTAATATCCTACAAGTAGGATTTTAATGGCCTTGCATCCTCCAACATAGTGGCCCCCACAAGGGCCCTCATGAGCATCTTGAAGGATGCATAGTTTATCCTCATCAGGGATGCACCATTA
Source organism: Gnetum montanum (assembly GCA_015680685.1). Classification (NCBI taxonomy): domain Eukaryota; kingdom Viridiplantae; phylum Streptophyta; class Gnetopsida; order Gnetales; family Gnetaceae; genus Gnetum; species Gnetum montanum. The sequence continues at coordinate 2,790,964 of MNCI01026832.1, forward strand.
AACCAAGCCATCCGCACATACCTTGTAAAGGTTTTTTTTTATTTCCATGAAGTGCTTGGCCTTATGAAGAAACTGTTGCTTCTTTTGATGATCCCGCTCCTTTGGCAATTCTTCTATTAAGCAATAAGTAAGGATGTCAATAAACCAAGTTGATCCTCTGGGCATTTCCTTGGCGATTGCTTCAATGAAGAGGAGTTCATCTGGAAATTGATCGGAGAGTGGCTCCTCCTCCTCTATGTTGTCCCATTGTAACCAAGATAAGTGGTCAGCAACCACATTCTCAGTTCCCTTTTTATCCACCATAGTAAGGTCGAATTCCTGAAGGATCACGAGCCACCGTATGATATAGAGACTTACCATTGGTTTGTTCATAAGGAACCAGATGTCATTGTGGTTGGTATGTACAAACACCTTGTATCTGAGCACATAGTGTTGGAAATTTTCCAAGGTGAACACCACCGCCATCAATTCCTTTTCGGTGGTGATATAATTGAGCTAAGCACCCACAATGCTTCGGCTTGCATAGTGGATGTAATATGGACGTTGCTAGTCATCCAGCTATGTGAGCACGGTTCCCAATGCATAATTAGACACATCCTTCATGATGTGAAATGGTCTGGACTAGTCGGATGCTCATAGAATTGGTCTCTATGAGTTTCTATTTTAGTGTTTGGAATGTAGACTCACAATTCCTAGTCTAGACAAACAGAGCATCCTTCTTTATTAGTTCCACCAACAGCTTGGAGATCTTCAAGAAATTCTTGATGAAGCATCGGTAATAACTAGTATGTTCAAGGAATGACCAGACATCTTTTACAATGCTTGGTTGGATGGTGATTCCTTGGATGATTCTAATTTTTTCAAGGTCTACACCAATCCCTACTTGTGAAATTCAATGCCCCTAAACAATGCCCTCTTGGACCATCAAGTGACTCTTTTGCCAGTTGAGCCATAAATTTGTTTCCACACATATTTTTAAAACTTGCTCAAGGTGGTCCAAGGCTTGTTCAAACATTTCTCCATAGGTAGAGAAGTCATCCATGAAAACTTCTACCCCATTTCAAATTTTTGCTGAAAGGTGTTGAGGACGAGGCGTTGGAAGGTTGTAGACGCATTGCATAGGCCAAAGCGCATCTTCTTATATGTGAAAGTTCCCCAAGGACTTGTAAATGTTATCTTGGCCTAGTCTTCGGGTGCGATTTGGATTTGGTTATAGCCACTATAACCATCCAAAAAGCTATAGTAACAATGCCCTAAAATAGTATCCAACACTTGATCCACAAATGGAAGTGGGAAGTGATCCTTGAAGGTGGCCATATTTAGTAATTAGAAATCTATACAAACTCTCCATTTGTCACCCTTCTTTGGCATAATAACAAGTGGGCTAACCCATTCACTATTCATAATGGAATAGATGAACCCTACTTTCAGTAATTATTCAAGCTCATCCTTGATGATCTGCTTCAATTTGGGGTTCAATCGTCTTTGTGGCTATCATCATGGCTTCATGGGTCAACTCCTGTTAGTTCAAGATATGACCATGCAAAAGCAGCCATCCATTTGTTCACCATCTTTAGTAATCTCTTCTTTTGTTTAGGAGCAAGAGTGGCATTGATGATTACCGGCTTTCCATTCTACAAGAATGCATATTCCAAATTGGCTGGTAAGGTTTTCAGTTCTAGGGGTTCCTATCTAAAGCTTTTAGGGATCTGTAGCTTTCCCCAAATCATCACTATCATCAACAATGGATACTTGTTGATGGACCTTTTCCAATTCGTCCATGCTTTCCATATAGGCACATACAAGGCCGTTAGATGGTTCCATGCATAAAGTGCTACTATCAAAGTTAGCCGTTAGCCACTAGGTGCCTTCTTAATTCATGGTTGCTACATACAGACATCGTTGAATCTATGATTCTTCAGCACACCAATTGCATGCTTAAGTAGATGTCTGCTTAGCGGACCAAAGTTACTACACACAGTTGCACTCAAAGTCACTGTACGCGATGCATGGAACATGCTTCTTCTTAATCTTTCCGAAAGGATTTTCTTTTGAAATTTCAAGGGAAAGATCTCAGAGTCCCAATCGTGCATCCACCGTGCTAAGTCAGGTTCTTCCCATTATGATCAAAAAATTCCCCTTACAATTATCAACCCAAATGACCAAGAAGTTAGCAAGATAGGACCACCCAAAAACGGTGGTCACGATATCTTTTACTAATCCTAAGGGAACAGTTATGGATTGGTCTACCAACTCGAGTTGAATGTTGTTTTTCTTCATCGAGGGTAGGTTTTAAGTCTTGTACATATCATGTGAAATCAAATTGATGCCTAACCCTGAATCCAAGAGAGCTTTGCATGGCTCATTTCCTGCCACTTGAAGGTATATGAGGGAACTTCCCGGATCATTCAATTTTTTAGGAAGATGACCTACCTTTATCTAGTCTCTCATAGTGTGTGTTAGCATGATGATTTGTACTTTGGGGGTGTTTGGCTTGAAGGTTTCTCGAAGGGTTGAATGGTGGAGGCGATTGGAGGTTTAAAAGCATTGGCCACAGGTGAATGTAAAGGTATGTTTGGGATATTGGGCAAGAAAAAAGGGCATTTCCATGGTTTTGATCCCATTCCACTTAGTTGAGAAGCCAATTGTAAGTTGACAGCTCTTGTGGCATTACGTTGCTATGGCTGTGGTGGTATTTCTCCCTGCATAGGTGGAGTAGGAGGTAGCTAAGTGGGGGACTGATGAGTAGGTAAGGTATGGTAGGAGAAGATGGTGGAGGATAGTATAGATGTGGGTTTTTCCCACCTAGCTGATGGAGATTGTGTTCGGAAGTAATTCGGGGAATAATAATGATTTTGAAATAGCGTGTGACTAGAAGAGTCCCATGGGGAGATTGGTTGTCGAACATAGTACCCATAAGGATCTAGCTGTCGGTAAGGGTACTACTACCTTGGAGGTGGCATCCCCCATGATTATGGATGTTTCCATTGCTGGTAATACTTGTAAGGTTGCAGTGGTGCTCCACTTGGATAATATCCCTGTTGTTGGTGGAACTACCTAGGATTGCCTTGTGGATAAGGCAATCTTTGGGGTGTTTGCCTTTTTGCCAAACGAGGATTCAATGCATACACCCTAGACTCTTGTAAATGTAACACCACCAGGAAACACCCTTTAGGATGTTCATAGTGGCATATTTCACATCCATCATCCTCCTTTGTGTTAGAGTCTGCAACCCATTCTAGCATAGCAACTTTGCCCTTATCTTTATGGTGGGCACGTTCAGCTTCTCTTCTCCTCTGTCGATGTTGATCATTACTTTTCCCTTTGGATTCCTCTGCAATTTTTAGGACACTTTGGAACCTTTCATCCAAAGAATCCCACATCTTATCAACCTTGGCCAAAATTTCAGAGGAAAATTTTTGTATGGGCAAGGTTTTTTGGTTCACCGCTGCATCCAGTAGTGATTCTTCCTCTTCACAAAATTGGAATTCCTTCTTTCGAATGGAAGGGTCCCAATTATATTCTTCTGCACTTTCCTTTTTTCTTAGTTCCCCTTCCTCTTTAGCCACCTGCCCAATGAGGTGCTGCAGTTGATGGGCCCTTAACTCAGATAGTCGTCCCTGAGTGTAAATTCCAAGGGTCTTTCTTGTTTCAAAGCAAATCCCATCTATGATATGGCAGAGATGTTCCCGCTGAGAGTAGCCATGACCAGGGCATCAGTGTAACAATGAGTAATATTCTCCCATGGCTACATCCAAGGGTTGATGACCACCCTATTTCCACCCTTGAATCTATCGTCTCAGATTAGCCACTCTAGAGTAGGTTTGGTATTTATCATTGAAAATTTCTAGCATCGTACTCCATCGTCTGATTGATTCTGGTTCCAAAGACCAATACCAGCTTTCTGCTTCCTTGATGAGTATTTGGGGGAATAGCTTGAGTTTCTGCCAATCATTATCTATATTTTGTAGGGTGCAAGCATCATGAAATGCTTGCAAGTGAGTTTGTGGATCATAATTATATCCCCCTTCAAATTTGGGGATGTTGTTCATGTCAAGGCACTTGATCCGACTTTCTTTCAAGTGCCTACTAGGTATTTGAATCGCCTTAGCTATGCTAAGCATGCTTCGAGTAGCCAGTAGTGTTTCATCCAATTCATAGTCTTGTTGATGGCCATGATGTCTATGATGATTTTGGTTGCCTCTTCTTTTTTGATGATGGAACTCACGTGATTGGTCATGCTTTTCCTCATGTTGTCCTCGTCGATCCTTGCTGTTGGTCTTTTTGATCGTCATCACCCCAATCCTTCCTACTACGGTTATGATCAGAGTTAGAACCTGCTGAAGAAAAAGTGGAACAAGAAGATGGAGAAGAGGGAGGAGAATTACCACCGCCCTGGTGTCGATCTCCTCCTATGCTCTGATGATGACCCTAATCTTCACGTCCATATTTCCCTTTTCCATGATCTTTCTTGCATGATCCCCCATCATCTTGGGGCTCCCGGTCACTTGATTGTTTACTTTGAATGATGGACTGAATGATCTAATGCATTGGAGGAGGTTCGGCCGAATGGGAATCATGAAAAATAGGTTCCTCATTGTCATGCGGGTCCTGCAAGAATAAAGGATTACTAAACAATTTCCCCTTTATGTGTTCATGGCATTCCACCTGTTGTTAGTCCCGTGCATGTTGTGCCTCATTTGGACAATAGTCTCGATAGTCATGATCCTTCATTATGTATTCCACACCATAGTCCTGAATGCCCAGTCCAGCAAGAGTTTGAAGTAGCATTCTAGGAACCGATCGTTCAAGAGGTAATATGATGTTACCCTCTTTGTCCTACCATCGTAGATGCTCATCCTGATGTAGGATAAAGGTGAAGTTGGGGATATACTTTTCTAGATATACATATATCACCCAAAATTCCTGTGGCACAAGTGCTTTGGATCTATCTCGCCTGTGAGAAGAAGACATTCTTGATGTTAGATAACAACTAAACTGGTGTGCCTTATTCTTTTACTTAAGCTGCCTAGCGTGCATAGATTTCACTATCCTCGGCCCGTTCCAATGAAGTAAATGATGATCTTGCTAAGACTAGATAGCACATGTAAGACTAACAGTCCCTGGCAATAGCGCCAATGATGAGTGGTGAAATAGCCCTACGCCCAACCATACAAATCACAGGCATTCATGCATGACTTGGTCAAATTCTACAGACAACAAGCACTTACGTACATCAAATTCTAGCTAGCAAAACCTTAGTTAGAATGGTCTTTGTCTTCCTGATCTCACCTGTGATATTCTAAAGCGATGGTTGAGTGAGATTGAGGCGAATGATTTTTATTAGTTTTCTTTTTATCTTTTAAGGTCTAATTCTTTTAATGTAGGAAATGGAAAGTTGTGTAATTTGTAATTATTCTACTCTATCTCTTAACTCTCCCTAGCATAAGCAACCAATCCCATCTTCTGTGCACATCCTGAGCATATCCTAACCACTGTTGGGTTACTAGACATTAAACATCACTGGGTTACCAAGTGTACCATATATGTTCGAGATGGTCATGCCTATGGTTCTTATAAACTATGAAAAAGGTTGTAACCATAAAGCAATAATAATAAAGGACTTTGGAATGCTTAAAATGTTGAAATATATTACAGTGTTTTAATGCTTAAGTAATTAAATCCAACTGCTACAAGGAATGTTCAAAAAGCTCGTCTTTATTGCCGCTCACACCAATGGGCTCAGGTACATTAGCGCTTGAATAAAGAGCTATACACCTTTCTCACACTTGTTGCAGGCACTTGGGAAATATTCTAACTTACATGAAAACAAACTGCAAGAGCTTCACTACAACTACCAAAACAAGGCCATAAATTCTACGGGTACGTGCATATGTATAGCGGAAGATAGACTCTACTTTAACGGGGTCGTATTAATGCATGAACGGATGCATTGATAGGGTCACGTCATCGTGGTCGCATCAACGAGGCACCGTTGGCATGGCCCAATCAACGCATCAACTGAACACTTCATCAACTATATTGCTGCACATTATTAGAATCAATGGTATGCAGTTGATGGAAAGTTTGATTTTTGATGATTGAATCTTGCTGAATTATCCTTCATTTTACTTTGATCTTGGATGAATTTGGTTGCAAATGTTACACATATGATAAATCTAATGATATTTAATTAAAAATGATCAAAAAACTATAGAGATATAAGATAAGATGCAAAAGCAACTTGCATATAACTAAAGATGCAAATAATGCAACTTCAAATTTAAAATTCATGATGAAATATGATTCTTTCAATGTTCTAGATATCAAATAACTAAAATTCTACTTATATTTGATATCTATGATAACACATCAATGAACTGCAATGAAATTGATGATCTATGATGTAATATGAGTGTGAAACATAAGAAGTATTGATGAAATATGAGATGTGAGATATGAGATTATGATTCTGAAAATTATGAGAAAAAGAAAGAAGAAATATAAGAGAACTAAAACTTCTTCATTTGCTTTCTTTTTCAAACCCTTGATGTGTGAAGATGAATAATACAAATGAGGAAAGACTATGCCATCACTTGATGTATGAGGGGCACCTCTATTTATAACATTGGTTGCCCAAATTTACCATTTTCAACATGCTTTAATACCATTATACATCATAAGTATAATTTTCCATTTATGGAAAGTTTTAATTAAGGTACATAACCATAAGCCTAACCCTAAAATTACAAGATGAAAATAGAAAATATAAAGACATGAAATAAAACTACATAAACAGAAAAATAAATGAGAGTTTCCATCTACACTAGTACTTCATAAAACATATCTACAAATGCATAAAGTAAACAACCCAAGAAAATAGAAATTAAAAATGGTAAGAGATGGAAAACATACTAAGAGATGGAAAATGGAAAATAATTAGAAAATTTTAGAGAAAATAGGAAAACAAAAAAGATAAAAATTTCATACATTTTTTAATTTTAAATTAAGTGTATTTCCCACAACTAAGATCTTAGGAGGAGATACAAAAGACAGAATGAGTTATCATGTCCACTTTTTCAATTGCACAATGACCAAGACAAGTGTGGTTTTGACATTATTCCACCCAAGTTTAAGCACAAAAATCCTCATAAACAATGTTATAAGGCACATTTCAACTTCTAGGAGCCTCCATTCCTAGATCATAACCCAACATATGAGCATACATCACTATTATTCCTTGACCATACTACCTACATCTACTACACTTAAACTACTTCTCAATTTTCATTTCAACCTCATGAGATCCCAAATGACTCATCTATAATAGTTTTGACATAGTAGATAGTGAATTTCAACATTTTCACTAGATGACCCTAGAACCCATGAAGCAAACTTTTTCTAACTACGGGACTAAGACTATTGTGACACTAGCATCATCACCTTTGACTCATGCTTAATACTTCACTTGCATTTCAACTTCAATCTTAGCTCCTTGGGCTCTTCAATGACTAGTCAACATTATTTTCAAGGTACCAAATGTCAATTTTGATAGGTTTAGAGGTAGTCTTGGGTGATCAAGACTTAAAATTTTTCTAACCATGGTGGGTGATGCTAACACTAATATCAACATCACCTTGCCTACATCATCATCATGCTAAGCTACCAAGATCAAAATTTGGCAATATTTCCTAGGTTCATGAGCTCTTTAACATCTTATAAGCATCATCATGACACATTTCAACATTAGTTAGGGCACTCTTAAGACTTATAATGATAACTAGGAAAATTTAAAAAATATTTCTAAGTTTCTAGTTTACATTGATGCTCACTAGCATCACCATCAATGTCACCACTTGTGGGACCTATACCATGTGACCTTTAACCTTCACACTCCACATTTAACATTATCTTTTAGTCTCAAAAGCTCCTTAGCATCATCACTACATGATTTGAAAATAGTTTGGGCATCAAAGGACGTCTTAGAGGCTTGGAACTACAATTTGATAAATACTAGAAAAATTTTTCTATCTCTTAGTGATGTTAACATTGACACCAACATCAACATCAGCATCACCTCTTTCATAATCAAAGTTTCCCAACCTCACAAGTTAGATTTGTTGAAAACAAACTCCAAGTGAAGTCTACTTAACTCTAGGGTAAAATGTAGTAACCCTAAGGCTATAAATATGAGATTAAGATTCAAATTTGTAACAAGTTTCTTAAGACCTAAATCATTTTCTCATATTTTGAGCGACCAAAAGCACAAGCATCTAGCTTTCTACACATTTTTCTTATGCTTCATGGCCATCAAAATTCTGCCTGGGAATCTATGAGCTCAATCTAGCATCAACATCAATTTGATAGTTTTTGCATCACTAAACTAGACTTAGAATCTTGTAGCATCAACATCATGGATTCTAGAGTTACAATTGTTTTAGCTCTAATGTCACTTGTCAAAAACTTAGCTAAAACAACCAAATTTTAGTGCTAAATTAATTCTTAACGGTGCCTACAAATTTGGTACTTGCATTCTCATCTCTTGAAAATTCAATTTCATTACAAAAACCTTCATTTTGATCATAAACTGAGCCTCTATTATTAATTCTCTTTCATGTACTTTTTTTTACATCACCTTGTAGTTTTGGCACTCCATAGGAGACAAACTTCACATATCATTAATAAAGCAATTTTAACTATTCGGAAGGAAATGCTAAACTTTTTTCCACATATCGATTTTTTCATTTCTCATCACTTTTATGCTTTTATTCACTTTCTTATACTTGGATTTAATTTCACATCACTAGTGATTCATTTCTACACTTAGTTTTATTTACATCACTTAGACAATATTAATTCTACAACTCAAATTTATTGATGAGACCTGAATTGCTCATAGTGCTGATAGTCGTGATATCACAGCCCTGTTGTATCAGTCACCGTGATATCACCACCCTGTTGTATCAGTTGCCGTGATATCACCACCCTGTTGTATCAAAGTCGCGATATCGCATAGGCCACGATATCGCGTACGCGATATCGCAGCCGAC
>MNCI01026832.1:2801492-2838154 GCA_015680685.1 Gnetum montanum
CGACCTAAGGCTAACTATCTAGGTGCCACAACTAGTCCATCTGCGGAGTTCGACCGGATCGCGCGTGCGACACTCGTTTTGTATGGTTGAGTGTAGGGGTACCTCGCCACTCATCATTTATTATTTTCTTATCACTCCTAGTTTGTGGGTGGTAGGCTAAGTCCATATTTGATTAGAGAACTACACCCCTTAGTTTCATAATCATTGATATATTACAAGTTATATCAATTAGAAGACCATTTACAACCACGAGCTAGACACTTAGCATCTAATTTGTACAGGTATTCTTGCAATGTTGAAGAAGAATAATTTTGAAGGAACACAAGTGATAGTTATTGATGAGTGGCAAGGTACCCCCTACACTCAACCATATGAATATGAGCGTTTCACGCACAATCCGGTCAAAATGCGCAGACAAGCTACTTGTGGTATCTAAATAGTTACTCGTTCATCGTAGTTCACTGTCTTCCCACCTAGACTAGTATTTGCTTTGTCACCTATGGTTCAGAGTCAGGTGTATGATGTGGTCCTAAACTAGTGCTACTCCTAGAGGCAATGGAAATAACTTTGATTAACCTAAGAGGGAAAGGGTGAAGAGAGTCTAAGCTAGCCTAAGTGCAGTGAGCATCCATCCCTAATCATCCGTACACATCTTGGACCTCGTGTACGACTACTATTGGGATTACCAAGCGCATATCTTAGGTACACTACTGGGATACTAAGTAGTCACACTTAAATGCTTGTGATTAAGTCGTACTCATTCCATGTTTACTGATAGGGATAGGAGTTGAGGGTAAAGAAGTATTAAGTAAGAAAGCAATGAATAATAATTAAATAATTAAACTAAGTGAATGCTGCAATGATGAAGTAATCTCGATCTTTATTTTTGATAATGTGTGTGTCCAAGTACATCACACTCGAATAAAGGTGCCATATAATTACAATCATCACACTGCAGGCATGCACTGGGGAAAAAGAGTTGAGAAGAAAAAAAATGAAAACTAACTTCTAACTAAACTACTAACTAATTGACTCCCTAACGCCTTGCATCTACATGTGTATTTATAGGCCCGCACAGGAGTCATGATATCGTGTATTCGATATTGCTAGCCAGGCTGTGATATCGCGTACCCAATATAGTGGATCCGATATCGTAGGTCCAATATTGGTGCCTAATGAATCATGATTCATCATACCCCCATGACTGAATGAAAACTTGTCCTTGAGTCATAAAAAATGAGAACAAGCCCCATTAATTACATAGTGGATAGATATGGGATTATTGACTAACTAGGAATTATTCATGCCACAATGGAGAATTGAATAGAACGAAATTGGGACATGAACACAAAATTATAAAATTATAAAATTGCAAAATTGCAAAATTTTATTGGAACTCATGTGGTTCCAGGTGGCAGTGGCTCCTCCATGGGTCACTTCCCCTTGTCTTGTGCTCTAGGTTTTGGGATTTGGTGGCTATGAAGGAGTGCCTGGAGTTTTTCCTCTTCAGTTTAGGGATCCTATGCCATCCATGCTAATGCTCCAATGTTTGATGGAGTTGGCAGTTCCCATGGACACGGTAGTTGCAGAAACATCTGATTTACTTTGACGTACCATGCCATAAATAGCTGCCATTCCTCCTCATAGGCTCTAGATTTATCCTTGTAGTCCTAGTAATCTATAAGCTATCAAGCCAAGTCTGCCACAACATCTTTCTACCCTTGGTAGCTAGCCTTAACCACCTCTAATTAAGAATTTTCACCTTCTAGCCTTTGCAATGTTTTCTTATGTTCCACAAATTCTGTTTCATATTTGGCATAGGTGGTAGCTACCTACTTCTATAGCTCTATTCTCGGCCATCCTGCTATTAACATGGCTAGGTTTGCATATCGCAGGTTTGCCAATTCCATGTACTTTGTAAAATCTTGGATCTGCAGGTCCCAACTTTTGAGCTCTACCTAGTGAGCAAATTCATATGTGTCCAACATGGCCCGCCAATCAATGTGCTGAGTGCTGAAGGTGTTAATGTGGGCCTTGGCCATATGGATCTTTTTCTCAATGACTTGCTTATACATCCCCACCTGGTCTCTGAAATGCTCTTTTAATTTTTCATGTCGCTTGGCCTCATTTTTCCACGTGCTTATTTCAATGGCTATCTTCTGATAGATTATGCATACCTCTTCCATCGAGAGGGTTCAATTCTCTCTGGCCAAGCAATTCATGTCTTGGTTGACCCTGACCGACTGTTCTCGTAGCTATTGGAAATTTTCTTCGAGAAATTTTTTTTGTTTCTCCACAGTGGTTAACCGAATATTGTTCTTGGAAAGCTATTTATTTTCTTCTTGCAAGGCCTTGAGTGCTTTGGCATGTGCGTATGTTTGTGCTTGTGCCTTGGAAGCATCCCAATTGGCCTTCTCCTTCTCCTCCACCACTCTTTTATTATTTTCCAACAATTTATTGAGCTACTCTATCCTAAAAGTGTCCAACTGGTCTGCAAGAATGAATTGAGATGGATCCTGCTATGTAGTTTGCAAGGTAACGAGCCTTTCTTAGAGTATTGCCAACTCTGCCTCTACATGCTCAGTCTTGATCTCTACCATGACCAGCTTTCCTTTGGTGGAGATGAGGTTTGATTGCATTACTTTGACATCTTGCAAAATGTTGAAAAAGGACATCATCACTTGTCCTATTTGCAGCAACCAATCAAGAACATCCTCATGCTCCGTAGGAGTCATTGAGGGACTGGCCAGGGTTTGAGCATCATGTGCTCCTATAAAATCTGCAGATGACACAATAGGAATGTTGAAGGATTCCTTGATGTGATATGTGACCACTTCTGTGGCTCTTGCTACATCTTGGTGCTGCATGAACACTACTGTGGCCCCTTCACCAGTCTCTAGTTGCACCTGAAAGGATGCAGCATTTCCTGAAATCTGTTGTGACCAATGTGTCTCCCCTCCTCCTATCTAAATGGACACTTCGCCTCATGTGCAATCTATAGAAACTTTGGATCGTACAGTGTCATCGATGACGTGGAAGAGATTGGCATCATTACAACTTCCCCAACTGACCGTCTCAGCGATGGCCTTGAGTTGGCTCATCGATAGTCGATAATCCTGCAGCAGTGGCAGTGGTTGGTCTCGCTAGCGCATGCTAGGCCCTACTCCTTACTGTTGATTGGGCCCTATACTTGGGAGTTGGCTAGGCCCTATAGTTTGAGTTACAGTGGGCCCCACCATCTATTCTTGTTTTGGCTCTACTGTCTTACCAGCGCTCTTCCTTTGGGCTGGCAGCTTTAGTAATTCGGTGAACGAAGAATTTTGGGCTCTTCTAGGGATGTCATTGGTGTATCCCAGAATTCCAACACACCTACATAGCTTCCTGATGAGACAAGGAAAGGGCAACATGAACTTCCCTATCTTGCGTTCTTTAAACTGCCTCAAGATCTACATGAGATATAGATGGGGAAGGTTAGCATTAACCTTGCCCATCAATATCGCACTTCCTCTTGCCGCATACATTGAGATTTTGTTTAATCCTTTCATGGGGAAGATGTGATAAGTGCCAATTTTGAAATATATTCTTTCAGTGTCAACTCCCCATATGTCTTGTCCTCTTTGTCGTACGCCTTGTCCAACTAGATTCTTCACACATTAGCATCAAAGCGAGTGGATAGGTGAGCAACTTTTGGCCCTGTATTTGGAAGGTTCAACACTTCCGAAATGGCTTTGGTGGAAAAATCTACAGACACACGACAAATGTTAACTATGGTGCCTTCTTCTTTATTATGCCAAAATTGGTACGTTTCTCCTAAGTACCAGGCACCACTTTCAGAGAGGATGGGCCATAATGGGGACCCTTTGAGTTGGTCCCTAACGACCACAAGAGAAAACTCTGTGAAAGGTCCAAATTTTAGTTCCATGATCACAGCTACTGATGTGAACCTTTCATGGATTGCCTACATGCATTTTGGAAACAATGTGAGATCTTGTCCCTATTCAGGTGCTTCAGCAACTCCTCCTTCTACCTGTCCCGATTGCATAGTAGCAGGAGGCTCTTGATGGATGCTAAATGATTACGCCTCCTACTCTACACTTTGCTCGGGAGATGCCTAGCCTCTGCCTCTTTTTGGTCACTTGGACACACCTTAAGAGGATCCTTCTTGTTGTCCACATTTATGGGCCATATGTAATCACACGGGATCGATCATTAGTAAGGTTATTTACAAAAGTTGAGTTATACCTTACTTCTTACCTTAATGAGTTCGTTTTCTTATTTTGTGTGATTTAGAGTTAAGAAATTTTGTAAAAATATCCCCTAAAAGTTTTAATATTGGGCCCAATTTGATTATGTGGCTTTAATATTTATATTCTCAGTGTAGGTAAGGAGATAAGATTGTTTTTGGTAATATATTTATCATTTTTATAATCAATTACCCTTTATAGTATCCATTAGGCGATGATGAATTTTGAAAAATTTATGCATGATTTGGAGTGTACCCTTCTCCCATGACTAAGCTGAACACTCTGGGTTCAGGTACGTTCAATCAGAATGAGAATTAGAGCGCTAGAGAGTGAGTTATGGCTGGTTGACCAAGAGGTGCGCAAGTTCTAATTCGTGGAAGAAAATTTGAAAACCTCCCTTGGATGAACAGTTGAGAATGATGTTGATGTGCACAAGGGGGATCTGTATATATAATTTTTGTTGATGTGATATTGTGTACCCGATAGCGTGGCCCCGATATCGCGTCGGACCCGATATCGAGGCCTATTTAAAATAGGGTACTTAGAAAAATTGATGAATTTTTGAAATTTCAAGGCCAAAAATGAAGGCTTCCAAGGTCAATGTGAATAGTCTAGGGTATTGTTAAATAGACCAGAAGGCCCAAAAAAGTATAATGGCATAAGATCTGACGATGAAATTCATAAGTCGAATGAGGAAAAAGGACATGTTTTGGTACATAGGAATGGTTAAACCAGAAGGATGATAAGGGGAAGAATACCTTTGATAATGTAGTACTTGAAGGGTATAAAATGATGTGATGATGTGTAACAAATTCAAATTAGAAAATTCATGCAAGTGGGTCCTTCCCAAAGTAGGTTCCAACCTATAATGCCCTTGTGTAACCACACCTAAAAATGTCTGTAGGCATTAGAAGGATTAAATGTAATCTATACCGATGCAACAAAACTCACACATGTAAATACCACCGTGATGAGGTATGCATTCAATGCTACACAAGACATAAGTCAAAAATACATGGATAGCAAGATGATGCAAATTGTAGAAGGGATTGCAAAGATCAAGACATGAGGTAACTAACCCAGGGCACAATGAATCTTGAGTGTAGGGCATGATTAATGTGTCATTAACCCATCGCTCCAAAATTAAGACCAAGTCCATTCCTCTTATCAGTGATATCGCATTGTTTCATCCCATGATGGACACTCATAAGAGTACCATGACAGTAAGGCATACGATCACTTGGCATTCTATTCAAGGGAGGAGTGATTGTTTTGCAGCACTTTGATCTTGATCTTTTTTTTTCTTTGTTCTTTTTGTGTGGCCGCTTTGGCACACTCTCTCTTTCTTTCTTTCCTTTGTTTTTTTTATGCATAATCTAGAGAAGCTACCTACCTTCAAGCATGAGTGCATGTATTTCCAGTGGGACCCCCTAGAATAGCATTGGTTTTCGTGAGTGAGTGCATTTATTACTCTTACTACCATTTTTTGTTAAATCTACAAGGATCTTGGTACAACCATGCTACATGATAACTCCTACAAACGTCACCAAAGAGAATCCACAAGTCCCCTTGATGTCACACCTTGGTCATTCCCTCTTGGTCCATCCTTCTTCACTCTAGGTATAATGAGCACAAAATTACTTTAAGTTTTAATGATGTCAAGAATATCATCATACCTGGAGTAGAACCTCTTATTGATAGAATGGTTAGGTGGATGTGATGGACTTTCTATCCAAATAATTAGTTACTTGATACTTGATAGCATAGAACAACACCTCAACCAACGGGCCACATGAGTATTTTATTTACCGATGAGATTACCCTCAAAAAGATAAAACAACAAGTTGAAAAATGAAAAATTGGAAAAAAAATTGTAAAATTAAAAAAAAGAAAAAAATATTTATTAATTCTGCTTGTTAGAATGGGGGATATCCCCCATAACTAAACCTTTAATCATGGCAAGAATTAATAAATGGAAAGTGTGGATCCATGCATGTTGGAAATGTTGGGGATCGATCATATCCTAACCACTGGGTGTCTTTTGATGTGGTGGTTGGAATGTACCCATATTGGGGTTCACACGCTTGACTATAATAAACATAGTGGGGTAGGTTATATGATGGGGTCATGGAATAAGGAGCTACCCCACTATGGCACCCTTGACTGTAAGATGGCATGCAAGGATCAATGTGTCCCCCTCTATGGTTATATTCATTGGGTCGCATAGTTGTTGGAGTATTGATTGGTGGCCTTGATAAAGTAACATGAGGTGTTGAGTTCAAGGAGAAGGATGCATCATAGCACAGAACTTGTGTTGGGTTGGAAGATGCAGTAGGTTCAGCATCGTGCTACTTCTTCCTACGGCCATGCCTAAAGAAAGGGCATGTTTGAGTACTTTCATTGCTATTGAAAGTAGTAGCACAAGTAGCATTCCTAGGTTGGTGTTATGGTGCAAAACCTTCTGGTACAATTGGTGGTGATGTAGAAGGAGGTGAAGGATGAGAATATTGTTGTTGAGAAAAAGTGTAAGGCACATGAGGTGGTGACCTTGTTGAAGAGGGTGTGAGTGGATAGTATTCTGCAGAATGATAAAAATGAGGTGAAGTAGAGGATGATGATCCGAATGGAAAAATAAAGTGTTGAACATAGTAAGCATTTGATGTTGGGACATACAAAGGATGTGGTCAGGTTGGCGATGGCCTCCCCCATGACTAGGGCTTTTTCCACTGTGGTTGAACCCAATATTTCTGTACAAAATCTAGATGTAACATTCCTCCCTAATGCTCATGTAAATGTGAAAAACCTGGACATTGGCCTTTGGGGTGATCATACAGACAGACGTTGCATTGATATGTGAAGTTAACAGTTGAGTTCTTATTCTTATTATCTCTACCCTTTGTTTTGATTATTACGTGGTGTCCTATCCTATTTCTTAATTTGGCATAGTTTTACCTCTACTATTGTTAGCATATTCTCCATATTTTCTATGCATCCATC
Source organism: Gnetum montanum (assembly GCA_015680685.1). Taxonomy (NCBI): domain Eukaryota; kingdom Viridiplantae; phylum Streptophyta; class Gnetopsida; order Gnetales; family Gnetaceae; genus Gnetum; species Gnetum montanum. The sequence goes on from MNCI01026832.1 coordinate 2,808,734, forward strand.
CCGTCATCTTATTAATCTTTGCCTTGATTTCATCTAGTGATTGTTGCATTGGGGAAGGTAGAAACGGTTGCACTTCCTCAAGGTGAGTTGATTTCTCCTCTTTATGGTTATGGACCTTTGCAAATTCAAGATCTTGGTCCCATTGAGAGTTTTCAACATTCTTCCATTTAGCCATTTCCCCTTCTTCTTTTGCTACCCTCTTAATAAGCTCTTGGAGTTGATGGGTTTGTAGCTCGTATAGTTGACCTCGGGCATACATCCCTAGGGTTTCCCTTATTTCATTACAGAGCCCATCCACGATGTGATTCATTAGCCTTTCCTCGGAGAATCCATGGCCTGGGCATTTGTTTAAAAAATAATAGTATCTTTCTAAGGCCATGTCCAAGGTTTCATGTTGTCCTTATTTCCATTCTTGGATTTGTCTCCTCAAGGCCACCACTCTGGCATAGGTTTAATATCGTTCAGTAAAGAGTTCTATCATTGTTGGCCAACTATAGATTGATTTTGGTTTTAAGGATCTATACCACACTTTTGCTTGGCCAATGAGTATCATAGGAAAGAAATTAAGTTTTTCCATCCATTATCGATATTATTCCATACACAGGCATCATAGAAGGCTTGTATATGTTGTTGCAGATCTGAATCATAGCCTCCAGCGAACTTGGAAAAGTTGTTTAAATTAAGCCTGGGTAGACGACTTTCCTTGTGATGCTTGCGGGATATTCGAATAGCCTCTTGTATAGGCATTAGGCTCTTAGTGGCCAGCAAGGGTTCATCGTCACTAAGTAGGTTGTGATTTTGCAAGTTGAGACGATGTTGTCCTTGTTCATGTTGGCATTCTTGATTTTCTTTGTGAGCTTGATTTTTAGTTCTACGCAAATCCCTTGAAAGATAGTCATCTATGTCACAATCTAACGTTGAAGGAGTGGAGGAAGGGAAAGAACTAAAAAACTTGTCCTAACTTTTGTAAGTTTTCCAATCATCCCCTAACAAATTCTAGTTAGTTATTGAGAAGGTCCTAGGCCTTTTAGGCCTCCTCATTCTATGGTTTGTCCCATCCTTACTAGAGGTGTCAGAGTTAGTTGACAAGAATCCTTGCATATCATTAGGATACTCATGAACATATGGAATTCCTGCATAAGGTTGAGTACTCCAAACTTTGTCTTCATCATATAATTCGTTGGTTCTCCAATGAATTGCCTCACTAGTTGTGGCATTAGCATAGTCTCATGAGAGAGACATTGTTGTGGGTGGTGTGTGACTTAATTGAATTGAATTTAATTTCTTTTCTAAAGGATATATCATTAATACTCATTACAGCGATCTTGTATGATATAACTAATCTAAATAACTAGCACCATCCCTGGCAATGGTGCCAATGATGAGTGGTGAGGTACCCCTACACTCAACCATACGAATACGAGCATTTCACGCACGATCCAGTTGAACTCCACAGACGGGCTAGTTGTGGTATCTAGATAGTTACTCTTTGATCGCAATTCATTGTCTTTCCACCTAAACTAGTATTTGCTTTGTCATGTATGGTTTAGTCCCAAGTGAGGTGTATGATGTGGTCCTAAACTAGTGCTACTCCTACAGGTAATGGAAATACTTTGATAAACCTAAGAGGGAAAGGGTGAAGAGAGTCTAAGCTAGCTTAAGTGCGATGAGAATCCATCCTTAATCATCCATACACATCTTGGACCTCATGTATGACTACTACTGGGATTACCACGTGCATATCCTAGGTATGCTACTGGGATACCAAGTAGTCACACTTAAATGCTCGTGATTAAGTTGTACTCATTCTGTGTTTACTAACAGGGATAGGAGTTTAGGGTAAAGAAGTATTAAGTAAGAAAGCAATGAATAATAATTAAATAATTAAACTAAGTGAACGCTGTAATGATGAAGTAATCTTGATCTTTATTTTCAATCATGTGCATATCCAAGTACGTCACACTTAAATAAAGGTACCATATAATTAAAATCATCACACTGCAAGCATGCACTAGGGAAAAAGAGTTGAGCAGAACTAAAAATGAAAACTAACTTCTAACTAAACAACTGATTGACTGAATCCCTAACTCCTTGCTCCTACATTTGTATTTATAGGCCCACACAGGAGTCACAATATCGTGTATCTGATATCGCTAACCAATTCGTGATATCACGTACCCGATATTGTGGATTCGATATCGTAGGTCCAATATCGGAGCCTAATGAATCATGATTCATCATACCCCCATGACTGAATGAAAACTTATCCTTGAGTTGTACAAAATGAGAATAAGCCCCATTGATTACACAGTGGATAGGTATGGGATTATTAATTGACTAGGAATTATTCATGCCATAGTGGAGAATTGAATAGAATAAAATTGGGACACGAACATAAAATTATAAAATTACAAAATTGAAAAATTGCAAAATTATATTGGAACTCATGTGGTTCCAAGTGGTAGTGGCTCCTCCATGGGTCACTTCCCCTTGTCTTGTGCTCCAGGTTTTGGGATTTGGTGGCCTTGAAGGAGTGCCTGGAGTTTTTCCTCTTTGGTTTGGAAATCCTATGCCATCCATGCTGATGCTCCAATGTTTGATGGAGTTGGCACTTCCCATGGACACAACAATTGCAAAAACATCTAATTTTCTTTGATGTACCAAGCCACAAACAACTGCCATTCCTCCTCATAGGCTTTGGCTTTATCCTTGTAATCCTAGTAATCTGTAAGCTGTTGAGCCAATTCTACCATGACATCTTTCTATCTTTGGTAGCTAGCCTTAACCACCTTTAATTTAGAATTTTCAACTTTTACCCTTTGCAATGTTTTCTTGTGTTCCATAAATTCTATTTCATATTTGGCATAGGTGGTAGAGACCTACTTCTCCAGCTCTATTCTTGACTATCCTGCTATTAACATGGCTAGGTTGGCATATTGCAAGTTTGTCAATTCCATGTACTCTGTAAGATCTTGGATCTATAGGTCCCAACTTTTGAGCTCTGCCTAGTGGGTGAATGCATATGTGTCCAACATGGCCCACCAATTAGTGTGTTGAGCACTGAAGGCATTAATGTGGGCCTTGGCCATATGGATCTCTTTCTTGATGACTTACCTATAGATCCCCACCTGGTCTCTAAAATGCTCTTTTAATTTTTCATGTCTCTTGGCCTCATTTTTCCACGTGCTTATTTCAATGGCCATCTTCTAATGGATTGTGCATACCTCCTCCATTGAGAAGGTTCAATCCTCTCTGGCCAAGCGCTTCATGTCTTGGTTGACCCTAACCAACTATTCTCGTAATTGTTGGAAATTTTCTTCGAGAACATTTTTCTATTTCTCCACAGTGGTCAACTAAAGATTATCCATGGCAAGCTATTTATTTTCTTCCTGCAAGGCCTTGAGTGCTTTGGCATGCACGTATGTTTGTGCTTGTGCCTTAGAAGCATCCCAATCAGCCTTCTCCTTCTCCTTCACCACTCTTTTATTTTCTGCCAACAATTTATTGAGCTTCTCTATCCTGAAAGTGTCTAGCTGGTCTGCGGGAATGAATTGAGATGGGTCCCGCTATGCAGTTTGCAAGGTAACAAGCCTTTCTTGGAGTCTTGCCAACTCTGCCTCCACATGCTCGGTCCTGATCTCTACCATGACTAGCTTTCCTTTGGTGAAGATGAGGTCTGATTGCATTACTGTGAAATCTTTCGAAATGTCAAACAAGGATGTGATCACTTGTCCTATTTGTAGCAACCAATTAAGAACATCCTCATGCTCCCCATGGGTCATTGAGGGATCAGCTAGAGTTTGAGCATTGCGTGCTCCTATGAAATCCACTGGTGACACAACAAGGACGTTGAAGGATTTCTTAATGTGGTCTGTGACCACTTTTTTAGCTCCTGCTGCATCTTGGTGCTGCATGACCACTACTGTGGTCCCTTCACCAGTCTCTAGTGACACCTAAAAGGATGTAGTGTTCCCTAAAATTTTTTGTGACTAATGTGTCTCCCCTCCTCCTGTCTGAATGGACACTTCACCCCATACGCAATCTATAGAAACTATGGGCTGTACGGTGTCGTCGATGACGTGGAAGAGATTGGCATCATCATGACTTCCCTAACTAACTGTCTTAGTAATGGCCCTAAGATGGCTCATCGATGATTGATAATCTTACGGTGGTGGCGGTAGTTGGTCTCGTTGGCTCGTGCTGGGCCTTGCTCCTTGCTGTTGACTGGGCCCTGTACTTGGGAGTTGGCTAGGCCCTGTAGTTTGAGTTGTAGTGTGCCCCACCATCTATTCTTGTTTTGGCTCCAGTGTCTCACCAGCACTCTTCCTTTGGGCTGGTGGCTTTAGTAATTCGATGAACAAAGCATTTTGGGCTCTTCTAGGGATGTCATTGGTGTACCCCAGAATTACAGCATGCCTACACAACTTCCTAATGAGACAAGGAAAGGGAAACACGAACTTCCTTATCTTGCATTCTTCAAACTGCCTCAAGATCTCCATGAGATATAGATGGGGAAGGTTAGCATTAACCTTGCCCATCAATATCGCACTTCCTCTTGTCGCATATGTTGAGATTTTATTTAATCCTTTCATGGGGAAGATGTGATAAGTGCCAATTTTGAAATATATTCTTTCTTCTAGTGTCAACTCCCCATATGTCTTGTCCTCTTTGCTATATGCCCTGTCCAACCAAATTCTTCACGCATCGGCATCGAAGCAAGTAGACAGGTGAGCAACTTTTGGCCCTGTATTCGGAAGGTTCAACACTTCTGAAATGGCTTTAGATGTATAATCTTTAGATTTTTTCATTAATTATTATAGACTTTATTATGCATAAGGAAAGTTATGTGGTTTTCATATAGTACATTTAAGTTCATTAATCAATGGGGCAAGGCTAAGATGTTGATGAAGTTTAGATTCATTAATCATTCTTGCTATGCCAAAGTTAGGTCCAAGTCTAAGTCACATGTGATAGCTTAATGTACAAGGTTTAGTTTGGACTAGTAGTTTTGGGAATTTTCTATACACTAGCTCATAGGAGAAGCATGCTATGGGAAGTTTCCATGTGAACCTATATGCCCATAAGGCATTATTGAGCTTTGTGCTCTAATCCTTTCTATATTTATTAATGTTTTTAATTAAAATCCTAGCTATTTTTCTACTTATGACTTTATCTTAGCCATTAGCTTGGGGATGATACGGGATGGTTAATTGATGATCCACCCTTAGGCTTGACGTAAGTTACTTGAATGTCTCCCCTATAATGTGTGTATCATTATTTAAAATAAATACACACTACGCACCAAACCTACTTATCACATGCTACTCAAAGAATTTGGTAGCAGTTGTTGTATAATTTGTGACTATAACTATTTTGGCCCACTTTATATAGTAGTCCATAATAATAATTATATACACTTTCCCAATTAAAGAAGGGAGGATGAATCCCATAAAGTTAATTTCCCAAAGCTCAAATGGCTTAACTAGTTGAATCCGCTACTATAGTCCCCCAAAACGAGCTAATACAGAACATATTTTTGACAATGTTCACTAAATTTAGCAAAGTGATACATGTCTCTAAAGAGTATGAGTCATAAGTAGCCAACCATAAGGATTTTTATTATTGTTCATTATCCAACATAATGGCCACCACAAGGTCCTTTATGTGTATCTTGGAAAATCCTCAATTGGTTCCTCTTTAGTATACACCAATGCACTAGGCCATCTAAATAGATTTTGTAGAGGTTTCTATCTATCTCTATGTAATGCTTCACATGGTGCAGAAATTGTAGTATCCTCTAATTATTCAATTTAGGAGGAACCTTCTATTCTTATAGGTAAGTTAGGTAATAAGCAAATCATGGAATGATTACTAATTAAAAGATTACATTAGCTTTAGTATATAAAGGCTTAATAAGAAATTAATCTAATAAAGATTCCTCATTACCCTGATCATCCCATCTTAATCAAGATAAATGATCCACTATTGATGAGTGACGAGGTACCCCTACACTCAACCATACGAATACGAGTGTTTCACGCATGATCCGATTGAACTCCGCAAACGGGCTAGTTGTGGTATCTAGATAGTTACTCGTTGATCGTAGTTTGCTGTATTTCCACCTGGACTAGTATATGTTTTGTCACGTATGTTTTAGTCCAGAGTGAGGTGTATGATATGTTCCTAAACTAATGCTACTTCTGGAGGCAATGGAAAATAGCTTTAATTAGGCTAAGAGGAAAGGGAGAGAGGGTCTAAGCTAATAGAAGATAGGAAGAGAGAATCTAAGCTAGCCTAAGTATGAGCATTTGTTCCTTAATCATTTGTACACATCTTAAGCCTTGTGCACGACTACCACTAGGATTACCAAGCTCATGGCCTAAGTACGCTACCAGGATACCAAGTAGTCACACGTAGATACTCGTGATTAAGTCGTACTCATTCTGTGTTTAATAACAATAACAATTAAGTAATTAAACTAAGTGAATGCTGCAATGATGAAGTAATCTCGATCTTTATTTCCGGTCATGTGTATGTCCAAGTACGTCACACTCAAATAAAGGATGTCGTATAATTAAATTCATTACACTGCGGGCATGCACTAGAGGAAAGGGTTGAGAAGAACTAGAAATGAAAACTAAGAACTAACTAAGACTAACTAACTTCTATCTAAAACTTGACTCCTCTCGTGTACCTACATGAGTATTTATAGGCCTGCACAGGAGTCATGATATCGCATATCTGATATCGTTACTTGGGCTACGATATTGCGTACCCGATATCATGAATCTGATATTGAGGGTCCGATATTGCAGCCAGATGAATCACGATTCATCAACTATAAAATTCGATATTCTCTTCTTATCAATCATTGTAATATTTAACTCATATAAGATCACTAACTAATGGGACACGATATCGCATGGGCCGCGATATCGTGTCTGCCGCGATATCGTGTCCACCGTGATATCGCATCCCCCACGATATCGCATACGCAATATCGTGTCTTCCCTTGCCATATCGCTTACGCGATATCGCAGTCCACCGCAATGTCTATAAATAAGAAGTGGCTCTCCCTTGTTCATCATGAGGAGTTAGATTGTAGCGAAGCTCTAGCAGTTTGATCCCTCTAGAGATAGACTATTTTCCAGTGTCTGCCCGTAGTGTGGTGAATGTAATTGTATGGCATCCTTTATTCAAGTGTGACGTACTTGGACACACACATGACCAGCAATAAAGATCGAGATTACTTCATCATTGCAACATTTACTTTGTTATTTATTTATTTATTTAATTGTTATTTACTGCTTTCTTAATTAGTCTCTCTCTCACCCTTAAACTCTTAGAATGCGGAATGAGTACGACTTGATTACGAGCATTTAAGTGTGACTACTTGGTAGTCCAATGGCGTACCCAGGATCTGTGCTTGGTAATCCCAGTGGTAGTCGTGCACAAAGTCCAAGATGTGTACGGATGATCAAAGAACGGATGCTCATCGCACTTAGGCTAGATTAGATTCTCTTACCCTTTCCCTCCTAGCTTAGCTTAGTTAATATTATTTTCCATTGCCTTCAAGAGTAGCATTAGATTAGGAAACCCATCATACACCTCACTCTAGACTAAACCATACGTGACAAATATAATACTAGTCTAGGTGGGAAGACAGCGAACTGCGACCTAAGGATAACTGTCTAGGTGCCACAACTACTCCGTCTGTGGAGTTCGACCAGATCATGCGTGAGAACGCTCGTATTCGTATGGTTAAGTGTAGGGGTATCTCGCAACTCATCACTAACTATCAAATGATTCTCAACTTACTATTGGCTTGTTCATGAGGAACCTAATCATACTATGATTAGTGTGCACAAACACTAGATAACCAAGCACATAGTACCTAAACTTTTTAAGTACATACACAATTGTCATTAACTTCTTTTCTATCATGGTGTAGTTGAGTTATGCATTGATGATGCTTCTGCTTCTACAATGGATGTAATATGAACATTTCTAATTGTCTAATTATGTAAGCATTGCATTCAGAGTGTAGTTTTATGCCTAATCATGACGTGAAAAGGCTTGGACCAGTTAGGTGCTCATAGATTCGAAGTCTTTATGAGCCTTTACTTTAAGAGCTTGAATGTCTTTTCAAAGTCCTTTATCTAAAAAAATGGTGCATCTTTCCTTATGGGTTTCATTAACAGTTTTGTGATCTTCTAGAAACTATCTGTGAAGCAATGGTAAAAGCTAGTATATCCAAGGAAGAACCTCATATATTTTATTCTTTGAGGTCTCTACTTAATTCCATGAATCACTTTTATTTTTTTAGGATTCACTTTAGTTTCATGCTCTAAGATGCAGTGTCCTAGTACAAAGCCCTTTCAAAAAATTAGGTGGTTCTTCTGCTAACTCAATTTTAAATTTATTTCAACATACCTTTTTAACACTTGTTGCAAATGGTTAGGCTCTTATTTAAAATTGGAGTCGTAGGTGAAGAATTCATCCATGAAAACTTTCATACCATTGCCAATTTATTTTTGAAATATGCATCCAACTACACTCTAGGAAAAAACAATGAAAGATTGTTTAAAGAACTCAAAATAAACAAATATCTAGCTCTTAATAGAAGCAAATGGAAAAAAATAAACTTTTGTAGCAAACCCCATTTTATTGGAACGAGGTTAAGATGATGATGAATATGCTGAGGGTAAGGCATTAGAAGGTTGTAGGGGTGTTACCTAGGCCAAAGAGCATCTTTTTGTATGCAAATGTTCCCTAAGAACTTGTAAAGATGTTTTTTAGCTTAGTCTTCCAAAGCAATTTAGATTTGATTATATCCACTATAACCATCCAAAAAGCTCTAGTACTTATGTCCTCTTTATTTAGCATGATTACAAGTGGGCTAAACCACTCATTGTCTACCACAACATAAGTGAATCTTGTTAAGTATCATATTCAATAGCCTAAAATTTATGAAAATCTACCACTTGCCCTCTTTATTTAGCATGATTACAAGTGGGATAAACCACTCATTGTCTACCACAACATAAGTGAATCTTGTTTTAAAAAGCTTCTTAATATCTTTTTTAACAATCTCTTTGAGCTTGAGATTCAATCTATTGTTGTGGTTATGTTTGGGCTTCATTGTAGGATCTAAGTGTATGGAGTGTTGACATATACGCAGATCAATGCTTGTAATCTCATCATAAGAACACGAACAGATTGTTGGCCGTTTATTGATCACGAGCAACTTTTATTATTATTGATTTTCCATTTTTAAGAAATACATATTTAAGTAAATAAAAGCCGTCTTCTTCTGCAATCAAAACCCTGTGCACAAACCGGTTCCTTTTCTCATCCACAATGGTAAACCCACTAGTGAATCGCTGGTGATACTTGAATACATAGACGAGACATGGCCTGCAAATTCAGAAAGATCTCTGTTGCTGCCGCCGGATCCATACTTGCGAGCGAGCTCCCGCTTCTGGGCTGCCTTTAGTTGAGGATAAAATATGTCATCATCTTGCCACCCAATCTTTTTCTGGTTTTTTTTTTTCTTTCTTTTTCATAGTTTAGAACTTCCTGAAATATTTTTATTGGGTAATATCCGGACTGCTATTGGAATTCCGTACTTGTGTTTTTTAAGCACAACGAACTTCTGTCGGGTGGTTTTGAATCACTCTGCTTTTCATTGAAATTACTTTGTTCTGGTATTTGGGGGCCCAGAAAATTTATGATTCTCTTTAGATTCAGACATTACTTGAAAAAAGTTTTGGGTGCTAATTACTTTTAAAAAAATGTTACAGCACAGCAATTAAGCCCCGATATTTTATATGGTACTGCAGGTTAGGCAGTACAAAAGTGGCATAAACAATAAATTAGTTTGGATGAAATGGATGTTGAATGTTGCGCAAAATTAGTTTGGCAGAAATGGATGTTGAATGTTACCAAAAGAGATAAACTACACAAGCTATACATTCTAGGAAGACTTGGAGTGACTACTGTTTTACACAAGTTACAAGAATGGCATCTTAGGTGGTGTGGACATGTGCAAATAAAGAGCCTGTAAAAGGTTATTGTATCACTTTTAGGAAAGCCATTGAAAAGAAGAAAAAAAAAATATGAAAAAGTTTATTGAAAATGGTATGACAAGATGTAAATTCAAATTATTCATAGATGTAAATAGTGAAAAAGAACATATGTAACCCACCCACCCATTATAGTAAGATAGCTAAAAATGATTGATAATGATTCTTTGCTCTTTAAAAAGAGGATATTTCTAACCAATTCTGCTTTTCATTGAAGTTAAATCACCATGGAATTTGAGCCGTCCTGTGTTTGGGTGCTCTTCATATTAAACAACTTTGATTGCAGTTTGATGCACTTCAAATTACATGACTGTGACAGCAAATGTGGATATTATTGTCGGTTATTTTCATGATGATTTTGGCCGGTGTGTAGTGTAGACTTTGTTGTCCTTTTAACTCCAAGTTTTACGTCTTGATAACATGCTTTGTGTGGTGGTTTCCCTTCGAGCAATCTTGATATCTCAAGGAGAAGACCTTGAAAGGGCCAAGGAAGATATATTTCAGTTCTAGAAGATGCTTTGAATGTAGAATTCACAGGAGGGCCATTCTTTGGTGGAGGAAATGTTGGGTACCTTGACATAGTGTTGGGTTCTAAAGCTAGCTGGTTCAGTGTTCTTGGAGAAATTGCCGACATTTCAGTGATCAATCCCCAGAGTGCCCCATATGGCTTCAAAAATTCCTGCAAATCAGTTTTGTCATCAAAGCACTGGCTGAGCACAAATATCTCCTTGCTTATGCTAAAACTTTTCAGTGTTAGTATCTCTTAAAAGCATTGCTTATCGGTATGTTGCTTGTTGGTCAATCTAATCCTTGTATGATAGTTGTCCTAAGAAAATCAACTATTTCATGGTTTTCATTCCGATCTGGCTGTTTTAAAAAAGGCAAATTGTTTATCTGTTGCTATTTCTCATCATCAATTACTATGCATAATTAGCAAAGTTGAAATATTATGCAATACACATTGCATTGAGGATGAATACCACATTTTTTTTTACATTGTACTACATTTGAGCAACATTAGATAGAAATGAGATATTACAGTTACAAATTTGGTTAATTTATTTGAAATATTACCAAGAACACCTGATAACTTTTTCAATGATGTTTTCCAAACTCATATGCTTCTCCTGTCTAATAAATCTAGAAGATTTATGGACGTAATAAATTTTCATTTTCATTTTCATAACTATCTGGTGTTGGAAAACAAATTTATTTTTAAAGAACTGGTTACACTTGAATTTTGTTCATTTTTCATATTTGTGGATTCTAACAAAATTTTCAAGAGCTACGGAGAATTGAGAATGAAATCTCCCACTAGATTACGTGAAATTGGTTTGTGGATTCTATGCGTAGAATAAATCAACGAGATAATGCAATCAACAGGAGAAGTGGCTTTGTAGCCTTGCCTTGATGGTATTGCTTAGAGGGACTGGAATATGCTTACGACCGGCAATATCATGTAACTTAAATGGAATTATTGGGAAAAAAATTAGAACAGAGGCTTTTTCTCCGAAGAAAATAAAATGATAGTTAGCTTGCTTCTCGGGTTCTTAGATCTTTGGTAGTTGCGTTGCGCTTTGCCGTATGCAATTTGTGATGTCCTTATCATACGTAATTGTGAACAATATACAGCAAATATCTAGTTTCTTATGTAAATATGCATTTTTGCCATCAGGTTCATTTTCATTTTCATCATTCCATGGATGTGTAATTGATTAGGAAAGGGAACTTCACTCCTTTTTTAAAACATGCAAATATATGTAAATTTGCTTCCCTTTGTATCTATGGTATTGGCAGAATACTGCTAATAGGCGTATCTATGAACTTTTGTATGGTAAATAGGCGTTAAATATGAATTCAACATTTGAAATCCACATGAAGAGGTAATAAGTTTCCTATGCTAATAAACAGCTTTATTATCAAATTGAACATTTTCTGTTTTGAACAGGAATCGATTTCTTGAAATTTAATACCATCGAACATTGTTCACGAGATCTTAGATATCTTGTTGCTAACGTAACCGATCTTAGATATCTTGTTGCCAACGTAACCGGCGGTGATGAAACTCTGAAATTACTTACTCCCTGATTTCCTGTAAAACACCACCATTCATAACGTAACCGATGACATAAGCGGTGATGAAACTCTGAAATTACTTACTCCCTGATTTCCTAACGTAACCGTTGACATAAGCGGTGGTGAAACTCTGAAATTACTTACTCCCTGATTTCCTATAAAAGACCACCATTCATATGTGATAAATCCAACAAATCTGTGATTCATCAAAACTATGGCAGAGGAAAAGACCAAAGTTTTGGGACTCTGGGCAAGTCCATTTGTGACTAGAGTAACAATGGCACTAGACCTGAAAGGGATCACATACGAATACATGGAAGAGGATCTGAAAAACAAGAGCCCTCTTCTTCTGCAATCAAATCCAGTGCACAAGAAGGTACCTGTTCTCCTCCACAATGGGATGGCCATTTGTGAATCTCTGGTGATACTGGAATACATAGATGAGGCATGGCCTGCAAATTCACAAAGATCTCCATTGCTTCCCGAGGATCCTTATCTGCGAGCTCGCTCCCGCTTCTGGGCTGCCTTCATTGATGATAAAGTATGCCATCCATCATCTTCTCGACTATCTTGTTTTGTTTGGTGCTCAAAATTTCCTGTCAATTGGGACTGATATATTTTTCTAGGGTTTTCAAAATTTACAGAATGCAATCGAAATAGAAGTCTTCATTTGTTAACATACTTTATTATTATTTGTGAATGTTTTAGGGCTACTTGGGTTTTCATGAAAATTGGAAAAGATTGTTCTGGGGGCCCAGAAAATACAATGATCTTCATGGAAACTGGCCCATACTTCTGTTACATGCTCCTTACCTTTCATGACTTTCAATGCCAAACACATTTTTACCCTTGTTCTTTGTTACTGCTGTGCTTGACTCTGAAATTCATAATAGTGTTCTGGGTGGTCCAAGATATCAAAGATCTTCACGGAGATTTCGAAGCATAATTTTTGTCGGGTGCTCTTCCTGTTTCATGACTTCGATTGCAGTTTTCTGCTCATCAAATTTCGTGGATTTTCAGAGGAAATTTTTAACGTTACGACGACATGCTTTATTTGCAGGTGGGGTCCTCTCTTGGAGCAACCTACAGAACACGAGGAGAAGATTTTGAAAGGGCTAAGAAAGAACTGCAGAGCTATATTTCAGTTCTGGAAGATGCCTTCAATGTAGAATTCGCAGGAGGACCATTTTTTGGTGGGAAAGATGTAGGTTACCTTGACATTGTGTTGGGTTCAGGAGCTGTCTGGTTCAGTGTCGTGGAAGAAATTGTTGACGTGAAGGCGATTGATCCACAGAGTGCTTCATCACTTAGTTCATGGCTGCAGAGGTTCCTACAAATTGATTCCTTGGTTAAGGCACTGCCTAAGCACAAAAATCTCCTTGCCTATGCTAAAGCAGTTCAATAGTCGTATCTCTCTTGAGCATTGTTCCACAAAATGTTTTTGATTCTCTAGTAAAATCATGATCAATACTGTTCTGCAACTGTTTCGTGGATTTCTTCCCATTCTGCCTATTTACTGCCTTGTTTCATGATCGAATTTCATGATACAATTTCAGTGTTTGAACAAAGCTGGTTTCTGACGGTTGCATTATTTCAATTCTAAGAAATTCATCTTCGACTCCATTCCGATAGGATAAGGTTAGAATGATGATAGTGAATCCTAAGAAATTATGAGAGGTGTGATCTTTAATAGTGGAGCCTACTGAATTGATAATATGATCTTCATGGTGTATTAGTGCTTTATGAAGAAGTCTCGGTAAGATTATGAACAAAGCTGTTCCTTTTTGAAGTTAAAAGGTCTGGGTTCAATCTAAGCATAGCTACTTAAAAGAGGTTAAACTTTCACTATTCTATTTACCCTCCTGAGATGGCTTAACCTAAGATGGTTTACGGATAAGCATCTATCCTCTGGGTGAGAACCCTTTTCTTTAAGAAAAGATTGGGACGTTGTTGCCTTTATTGAAATGGCTGATAGTGACCATTAAAACTAAGCCGTGGTTGGAACTCAGTGGAAGTACTGTCAAAAATAACATATTTAAGTGCTTGTGTAAGTGGGGTGAAAAAAAGATTACTACATGCATCTCGGGTTCTTGTATTTTTGTCATCCTTAATTGTTCTTTAATATGCAATTTGTTATATCTTTAAATATATAGTTACTTTCCCAGGTATATAAATGGGAAAAATGGGTTTTTCCTAACAAGTTAAATAGATTCATTGGCATCATAGCATGGATTTGCATTTGATTATGGAAAGCAAGTTCCTGATCTTTTTAGATCATAAGTTCCTGATCTTTTTACATCATGAAGACATATGTGCAGGTTTCATGTTGAGATTATCACAATAGAGATAGAAATAAGGAATTTGTATGATTTTCATAAGATACAACGAACGTCGAGGAAGGCTTAAAATTAGCTGTCCTTGTATGAGGGTAATAATGAAGATGACCCACATGACTTTTCTCTCACCATTCATGAAAATGATTTGGGCAGAGAAATCCATCCTCCCAATATAAAGAACTAAAAGCTTTCTTCCAGGTTCAAGAAAATCGAGACAACGTATGTAATCTTAAATAAACGATAATTTGTAATATTTTCTGAGCGATCAGATTGAGACACTATTATACGATGAAAATATTTTACCTGAAACCTCTTATTTATAAGACAATATTATAGGTGCTTGAGTGCTACATTATCACACGTACCTTCCATGTTCAAACCTGTGATATGGGTTTTCGAACTCAACATAACTTTTAAGGAATGTTCACCGGAGTCTGCTAGGCATGATTTTCAAGAAAAAAGCATTTTCAGGGTACGTAATTCATCATGACGCCAGTACAGGTTTGCAGATGTGAAAAGGATATTTTCGGCAGAAGAGTATTTCTGGCAAGCATCGTAAATAAAGGTGATAAAGACTTAAAGCTGATAGAGATGTTACAAGATTCACAGGTTCAGTGAATTAACTTTTGACCGGCAATAGCCAGTTGCTCTTTGCTATAAACCCTGACTTATCATACCTGTTTCTTGGGTGTTTGGAATTTCGTTGTTGTCTGTTCTTGGTTGCATTCTTGTTCAGGTAGGTTCAATGATTTTCATAATTCGGTTTAACTTTACTTTGCTTTTGGAGTTTTCGAGGTCCTCATTTATTTTGATAACAGTGTTAGGTTGAAGCTTGCAGCATTAGCAGAAATATGCCCCCATTGTTGGGAGAACTGCATAAACTTGTTTTAAGGCAGAAGGTTTTTAAGGCAAGAGCAAAATAGACACCTTTGAAGCATCAATTTTAATAGAAAAATTACAACTTTAAGTTGGTATAGCAACCTAGCATCAAATAATGTCATTTTCCGTACTGGTTTGCAACTGTAAAAAAGACTAATGGGTGTAGCTTAATGTTATACATAGTTTTGAAAAAATCTGCAGTGTTTCCTCAGTTTGCGTGATTGACATTATGGATACATTATGTTTTAGGTATGGATACACATCAATTTCGGTCTCAATGACAGATTACAGTTTACATGGACTCAGATTTCTTATACAGACTCTTAAAATTTTTGAAACCCAAGTCATTTTAGCTAGAATGGACGCTTTGAAGCATCAATTTTACCAGAAGTTTTTCAAGTTGAGTGGTTTGCAACTGTAAAAATCTGCTACTGCTGTTCCTGAAGATGTGATGGTCTTTTCATCTTTGATTAAAATTCCAAATTCCTATGCTAGTGCGTGATAAATTCCTAGGCTAGTGCTTGATAAACAATTCGTCATCCATTTAGAAATATGATCACAACATTCCCATAGAGTTTTGCAGATTGTCTAAATTGAAGCATTTGTACTTGACTGGGTACCCCTCAGTGTTGAGATCCCTTATTGCATTGGAAATATTACACATTTGTATGAACTAAAATTGTTTGTAAAAGGACTCAACAAAATGCCTGTTAGTGCCCTGAACCTCACAAACTTTCATTTCCTAAGCGTAGAAGTTATTGACTGTTACCCAAAAGGTTTTTTAAAATCGGTATGTGGGTTGACAAAGTTAGCGGGGTTGGCTGCCAGTGGAAACCTTGTAGATGTTATTTCAGATTGCATCGGCCATATGCAACAGCTTGCGTTCCTGAATTTCACCAGCAACATGCTAAGTGGTGTGATTCCTGAGAGTTTTGGCAATCTTACTAACCTTCAGTATCTAGATGTTTCTAGAAATAATCTCACCGGCAACATCCCACATTGTTTATCCAACTGCATGCATCTTCAGATCTTGAATCTCTCTGAAAACCATTTCTTGGGAAATCCATCAAGACCCTTATTTACTTTCTCCATTTTGAATTTTTTATTGTAAACATAGTTGCTCAAAGGACTTGCTAAAATTATGTTGACCAAGTAAAATTAAAAAAAATGCAATACAAACAGCTTACAAGACTCAATAATATATACATCTCCACAAAAATGGAACACATTAGGTTCCTCTAAATATTAAATATTTAATGTACATTCTCCTTGACACAAAAACATAGATAGTTGTACAGTGTCTGTAATGAGGAAAGCCTATCTAGTTGGGAGCCCATTGTTCCTTTAGGCCCTAATCCAGAGAGTTTTCTAGCATACACACAAAGAATGTGAAATTAACACTTCAATGGCATACTAACAAGCAAAGTATTTCCATGCATACATCTATAATTGCGAATATGATGAAAACATATAAGGCAATAGATCGAATGATACATTTCAGTTACTCTTCTTCTAGAACAATGTATTTCTCTCCATAACTGAGAACAGGGGCTACCACCACTAACATTCCACCCAGTAAGTTGTGATGGTGAATTCAAACTCTTGATAACAAGAATAATTAATGTACAGAAATAAACCTAGAATTTTTCTATCAGCATTTCTGATAAGATAAAGATACAGTACAGGAAGAATTAAAAAATTGATTCCCATGATGTGCATGTAAAATATTGTCCTGATTGAAGTGGTTAATCAATTCACAGTTCGGTATTTTCACACTTTCAAGGAAAGCACCATATGTCCAATATTCTAGCTATTTAGATTCTGTTAATTTTATGTTAACTACCTCAAGTTAGCTCATATACAGAAATTCTCAAGTCTCAAAATAATCAACATACAGAATGATTGATAGAACTTCCAACTTGAAAGCATCCAAAATATGAAATAAAGAAAAACATGGCACATACCCTCAGACCTCGTAGTGGTGGCACTGATGCAGGGAAGGTCCCCAACATGAATTGCCGTAACGATCAGCAATGGAAGCAGCCAAAAGCTCATTGCCATCGACATAGCAACAACAAGAATTAAAGAACAAGATTACCACAGAGCAGATTCTTGCAGCAAGCACAAAGAAACATCGCTGTCCTTGTCATCCACCCACAGAGCTGAAGCTCACCAAAGATTCCAGAAACAGACAGTGCAAATCATCCACAGAGCTGAAGCTCACCAAAGATTCCAGAAACAGAAAGTGCAAATCAAAGATCCCTGCTCCAAAAACAACATATGCACGTTAACGGAAACAACGTTTTCTTTAAGCGAGAGCAGAGCATGTTAGTTGTTAATCCTGATTCTGTTGCAAGAATCAGTTTTAAGTCTTGGTCAAGTTTGTTAGCTATTCTAATGGGATATCATCATGTAACCTCTAGGTTCTGTTAACAAAAGAATAGGAGTTAGGTGGATTTAGCCTATTATAAATAGGCCATGTGATAGAAGCTTGATCAACCGCATCTTTCGGTTTCTCACAATCTAAATAAAATATTTCTTTTACTCCTCATATCCACCCTTGCTTCTTGCTCCTATTATTCTTTTCTTTCTTGTTAATACTTTATGAGAGCATAGCAAAGCATAAATGAGAAGAAGAAGAATACTGTGGAATCCCTTCTTATATAGATGATGCCAGGGTCCCATCAAAGGTGATCAAGGTGGTGAAACAAACCAAAAGCATGGTGGTTCTCGTGGTAGAGGACAAGGATGTGGGGGCTACTACAACAGAAGCCGTGGTGGTCATAACAACAATCATGGAGTTGGAGGCAATGACCAAGCAAAATCAGATTCTAGCAAATAGCAAATTTTAGGAGGACGTGATCGTGGACATGGTAGAGGAAGGTATGACAAATCTAATGTTGAATGTTACTATTGTCAGAGGCGTGGACATTATTCAAATGAGTGTAGATGATGGCGACCATGCCCTCTTGATGGTCACTGCAGCTAGTGAAGCACCAAACTACCATATATGGTTTCTTGACACCGGGTGTACCAATCATGTGCCGCAAAAAGGAGTTATTTGTTGTTCTTGATGAGTCCTTTCACACCAAAGTCAAATTTTCCGATGACAGCACTATACTAGAGATGGAAAAAAGACAAATCCGTATCAACTTGAAAAATGGAGATCATAAGTGTATTTCTAATGTCTTCTATGTGCTATGAAGAGTAATTTGCTTAGTGTGGGTCAACTAGCAGAAAAGGGGTATGCCATGAACCTTTGTGGCAATCAACTCTCCATTTTTGATAACAAAAGTACACTCATTCTTAAGGCCCCTTTGACGAAGAATCGTATGTTTCAAGTTGATATTTCTAGTGGTGTTTATAATTGTCGTAATGCCATTATAAATGATGGGCCTTGGCTATAGCACTTTTGCTTTGGACATTTAAACTTTTGGAGTTTAAAATTGCTTGCTAAAGGAAATACGGTGAAAGGTTTGCCTACTATTCATCATCCAAAACAATTGTGTGAAGTTTGCACTCTTGGAAAGCATCATAGAATGTCGTTTGCAACAAAATAGTGACGTGCAACACAACCACTGGAGCTCATTCATTCCAATGTATGTGGCCCAATGAACACCTTGTCAAATGGAAATAATAGGTATTTCCTAACCTTTATTGATGATTTTACTTGAAAATTTTGGGTCTCTCTTTTGCAAAGGAAGTCTGAAGTTTTTTATTGCTTTAAGAAGTTTAGGATGCATGTTGAAAAGCAGAGTGGCTATCTTGTTAAAGTTCTGCGAATTGATAGTGGAGGTGAATACACTTCCAATGAATTTAATGAATATTGTGAAAAACAGGGAATAAAGCATCAAGTCACTTTTCCCTACACCCCACAACACAATGGAGTAGCCGAAAGGAAGAACAAAACTATAATAGATGTGGCAAGGAGCATGCTAAAGGCAACAGGAATGCCCAATTCATTTTGGGGTGAAGCTATTTCATGTTCTGTCTACTTGTTAACAAGTCTCTAACAAGGAGTGTGCAAAATATCACCCTTGTAGAAGCATGGAGTGGTTTCAAGTTGAGCATGAAACATCTTAAACTGTTTAGTGCTATTGCTTATGCCCATGCTCTAGCAGAGATGAGAACAAAGCTAGATGATCAAGCAGAGAATACTATCTTTGTTGGCTACAAGCGTGGGGGATACAAGCTATTCAATCCTATAACAAAGAAGGTCATTGTCAGCTAAGATGTGACCTTTGCCAAAGAAGAGGCTTGGAAATGGGATGTTGATTCACAAAAAGATGTCCAGAAGCAACAAATTTGTATCCTTGAAGAGGAAGCTACAATTCCTACCACAAATGAAGCTACATTAAGCTCTGCTCAAGATTGTTCCACTCCACAAGTTCTAGTAGAATCTAGAAGGCCAAGGTGACATCGCCAACAATTAGTACGCCTACAAAACTATGAGGTAACTCTTGATGATGAATTTGATGATGATGGAGAACTAGTACACTTTGCTTTCTTTGCAGATAGTGAACCTGTGACATTCAAGGAGGCAATTCAAGATCCTAAATGGATGAATGCCATGAATGAGGAGATCAAGGCAATTGAAAGAAACAATATGTGGGAACTCACTGACATCCCACATGGTCACAAAGCAATTGATGTGAAGTGAGTTTTCAAGACAAAGGTCGAATGGTGAGGTGGAGAGACACAAAGCAAGATTGATAGCAAAGGGATTTGAGCAAAGGCCTGACTATGACTACCAAGAGGTTTTCTCTCCTATTGCTCAAATTGAAACAATTAGACTTCTAATTATGTTAGCTACCTAGAAGAAGTAGAAAATCCATCAAATGGATGTGAAGTCAGCCTTTCTAAATGGCCCACTTGAAGAGGAGGTTTTTGTCAAGCAACCACCTAGATTCATGAAGCAGGGAAGTGAAAATAAGGTGTATATATTGAAGAAAGCATTGTATGGTCTCAAACAAGCACCACAAGCATGGAACAGGCACATTGACTCTTTCTTCCATAAGGCTGGTTTCCAGAAGTGCCCATCTGAACATGCTTTATATGTGAAGACTAATGATTCTGGGGATATATTATTGTTGTGTCTTTATGTTGGTGATCTAATATTCACAAGCAATAATCCTAGAATGATTGAAGATTTCAAGAAGTTCATGATGCATGAGTTCAAAATGATAGATCTTGGCATCATGTCATATTTCCTTGGCATTGAAGTAGTTCAAAGAGAAGATGGGATTTTTATCTATCAAAAGCGGTATGCTACTTGATGAGTGGCTAGGTACCCCTACACTCAACCATACGAATACGAGCGTTTCATGCACGATCCGGTCAAACTCCAAGGACTAAGTGCTTATGCGCCCTAATGGAACACTTAGGGTTAATCAATCGTTATCTTCCCAAATTTACTTGTATTGTCACGGTTGTATGGTTAAGTAAGCTTGAGGTACATGATTTTTTATAGCTTTTATATTTTTATGTATTCTACTAATAAGGGAGATGGAGAGAGAACTAAGTGGCTAACTTACATTAACTATTCATTAACTAGTTTCTAAATGTTCCTAACACCAATATCCATTCCCACTTGCCGTACACATCCTGAACTAGTGCAATGCTGCTGGGATTACCAAAGACTAATCGTCACTGGGTTACCAAGCGCTACACGCATGATCGAAGTAGTCGTACTAAGTGTATTTAACTAAAGGGGTTGAAGGTTGAGAGAGATATTAATTAACTAGGAAAGCATTAAATAATAATTAATTACTAATTAGCTTAATCTGTATGCTACAAGGTTTATCATAAAGTTCTTCTTTCCATACACAAAATTATGCTCAAGTACAAACTGCTAGAATAAAGATCCGTTCACTCTATGACTCCTACTGTGGGCACACAGAAATAATTCTAGCTCTAGAATAACAAAACTGCAAGAATCTAACTAAGGGTCTAAGTCTAACTTCCTTAGAACCAAGGGTGCTACCTCTTATTTATAAAAGATGAGGCAGGATGTGATATCGTGTGGCGGATGCAATATTGCATACGTGATATCTCGGCTCATCATACCCCCATGACTGAATGAAAACTCGTCCTTGAGTTCCTTACAAAATATTGGGAAGGTATGGGATTATTGACTTGAATGACAACTAATGGTAAATGGGATGACATGTGAACAGATCAACATTCCAATACATGAAAATATTAGTATTCATGACTATACACAATTGACATCTAGCCTTATTTGGTAGCTGAGAGAGAAGAAAGAAAGAGAGAAAAGGAGAAGACGTATTGCTGCCGATGCCAAGATTGTGCCTTCCATTGTCCATCCATAACCATACCATCAATCTTGTTCCTTGCACAACCATTCTAGCACCAGTCCATCCTGAGTGTTTTCTCCAAGTCCAGTCCATTACTGTATGATTTCCATCTGCACACACAACACAATCACATATGAGCAAAGATAAGTAAATCACAATACAGTTGATACCTTGCCTCGGTGTAAGGTCCATTGGCTGAGTTGTGATATGGCCAATACGGATTCTAGAGATATAACACTGGTGACTACCTAAGGTGTAGGGGTTAAGAAAATTTGAAAAAATTGGACCAAGGCCCGCATGACTAAGAGCGATCCTCCGGTAGCGATAGAATGGAAAAAGATAAGGAATAAGAAAGATGGAGAAAAAGAAACAACAACAACATCGATAAAATGGATGTCAGAGATGGAAATGAACAAAAAAAATGTTGATTGCAGAAATGTTTAAGGGAAAGAAGTTAACTGATGAACCAAATAGGGATGCCATTGGGTCCTCCCCAAAGTAGGCTCATGCCCTTTATGCCCTGACAAACCCACATTCAAAGAGTTCGTAGGCTCTAGAAATTTCATTTGGGAGCAAGAGTTAAAGACTTAACCCTAAGAATTCACCAAAGAGAAAACAATGCATCAACCAAAATATAGACTATTGATACAACCGACAATGAGGTGGAAAATGGAGAAAGAATGATAGGAAGAAGAGATTGGAATGGAGTCCCAAGAACAAGGTGCTGTACAACCCCTTGTGTATTTATGGTTAATGTGACTGAGTAGATCTCATTCTAAATCCAGCTTCAAACAATCCACATCCAGTGACTTCACATTAATACACTCGGCTAATCCATCCACTTAAAGTCACAAGAATGCTTCTGCCAAAGAGTCACCACCATTCCGAGGAAACGAGAAAAGGAAAAGTAGAAAGCGAAAAAGGACCTTAGTTAGAGGAAACGTGTTTATTTAGTTCCATAACCAGTGCTTGTAGCCTAGATGATTATTTTGTCTAAGGGGTGTGCTTTGAATTCTCTTTTTTTTTTTTCTTTTTTTTTCTTTTTTTTTCTTTTTTTTCTTTTTTCTTTTTACATGAGAACCACACCATGCAAAGACTTATTTTTATTGGCTTAGCTTCTTGATTATGGAGCAATGTCGAAATGGTAAGAAAAACTCAAGAAGAAAACATCCAAGCACCCAAGAGAATAGCCATCACAAATGCATCAAATTCCTTTGAAGTGATACCCTTTTCAATCCTTAAGTCCTTTCTTAGTTTGAGAAATGCCCAATCACTAATTCGTTAATAGTTTTATTATTAAAGAAAGGGACTGTACAATTCCAAGCCAAGAGAGACCATAGAAATTCATGAATGCATGGATGACGTGGACTCATTGCCTATTATATCAAAAGAACCATACCTTAGTATCAACATTATAACTCAAAGGTAAAAACCAAACATTAGCAATCAATGGAATACAGTTCATACCACCATCAGGAGCACTTATTAGGTGACGAATCTAACAAAACAAAAACAACAAACAAACAAAAAAACAAGAACAAAAACAAACAAAACAAATAGTCACACAAAGAAATGAAAAAGTATAAACGATGTTGTAAAACAAAAATAAGAAAAGTTAAAAAAATTTGTAAAACAAAAATGTGTAAAAAAAAAATTTAAAAAGGAACTGAGGGCCTCAAATGGTTAGCAGAGGTGGCTGTCTTCCCCATGACTAAGTTGGAAGGAGGAGATCTAAAATAGTGAGTAAGGTCGTCCCCTATCAGAGGTATTATGTGCACTAGCCATTCTATATAGTAGCCAGTGTGTCCAAGGAATAACCGAATGTCTTTAACAGTTTCCGATTGACGCGTGATTCCTTAGATGACCCTAATTTTATCTTGGTCTACCTCTATTCCTGCATGTGAAACCTTATGCCCAAGTACTACGCCTTCTTGGACCATTACATGGCTTTTCTACCAGTTGAGCCTTAAGTTGGTCTCTACACATCTTTTCAGCACTTGCTCTAATCAGTCCAAGGCTTGATCAATACTTGTTCCATAGGTAGAAAAGTCATCCATAAAGACTTCCACTCCATTCCCTATATGCTATTGGAATATGCTTAGAACTAGGCATTGAAACATGGCAGGAGCATTGCACAAGCCAAATGACATTTGTCTATACGCAAACGTTCCCCAAGGACTGGTGAACGTTGTCTTGGGTTGGTCTTCTAGGGCTATCCGTATTTGGTTGTATCCACTATAGCCATCCAGAATACTGTAATAGCGATGCCCTGCTATGATATCTAAGACTTGGTCAATGAATGGCAATAGAAAGTGATCCTTAAATGTTACTATGTTCAGTAGCCTAAAATCTACGTACACCCTCCATTTGCCTCCCTTTTTAGGCACAATCACCAAAGGGCTAACCCATTCGCTATCAGCAATGGGATATATGAACCCAGCCTTAAGAAGCTATTCTATTTCTTCCTTTACTACATTCTTCAATTTTGGATTCAATCGCCTCTGCGGTTGTTTTTGAGGTTTCATGGAGGGGTCAGTGTAAATCCTATGTTGGCATATCCTAGGATCTATTCTAGTTAATTCGGGATATGACCAGGCAAAATATTTTGACCACTTGTTTATTACTTTCAGCAGTCTTCCTTTCTGTTTGGAAGCAAGCCTTGCGTTGATGATTATCAATTTTCCATTTTCAATGGTCATATATTCCAAACCGGTGGGCAATGGTTTCAATTCTAGGGGCTCTTGTTTAAATTTTTTAGGAATTTCTAACTTCCCCCAGTTGATGTTTTTAAGGTTAAGGTTTGGAAGTTGGCAATGGACTTGCTCTAGTGCATCTATGCTTTCAATGTAAGCACAAGTTATTCCCTCAATTAGTTCCATGCACGTTAGTGAGTTGCTCTCTTGATCAGCTATTAGCCACTGGGTGTCTTCCTGTCGTGTGGCTGCTGCATACAGGCACTTTTGTATGTTAATGTCTTGTGCACACCGGTTGCATGCAGGGAATGCTAAGCTTTGCACAACCCATGATCTCTGTAAGCAATTGCATCCTATATCACTGTATGCGATGCATGGAACCTTCTTTTTCTCGATCTTTACAAAAGTGTTCTCCTTAGATATTTCTAGGGAAAAGATAGCGGATTCCTAGGCATGCATCTATAGTACTTAGCCATGCCCTCCCCATTATTATTGGGAAGTCCCCTTTACCATTATTCACTTGTATCACTAGTAAATCAGCTGGGTATGACCACCCACACACAGTGGTGACGATGTCCTCCACCAGTCCCAAGGGAACAATGATGGACTGGTCGGCCAGCTCTAGGTGAATATTGCTCTTCTTTAATGGAGGCAGGTTCCAGGCTTTGCACATTTCTTGCGATATTAAGTTGACTCCAGAACCTGAATCCAGAAGAGATTTGCATGGCTCATTCCCAGCGATTTGGTGATAGATTAGAGGGCTTCTAGGATCAGAGAATTTCCTAGGAAGATGGCCAACCTTGATCCAGTCAGTAATGATATGTGTTAACATAACCGTATGTGTTGAGCTCAGTGTTTGGTTCGAAGGGAGCTTTGAAGCTTTATTTGATGGGAAGGCATTCAAAGGTTCAACCACTTGTGGTTGTAAGGGCTTGGTTGGACTATTGGTTTTGAAGAAAGGTCTTTTCTTCATACCATTATCAGAACCAACAATGGGTTGAGGATTCACAACCCTTGTGGCATTGCGTTGTTGCGGTTGAGTAGGGAGTTCCCCTTGCATTGTTGGAGCAGGTGGTAATGGAGCTATTGGTGTGAGAGTTGCGGATAGATTTGAAGAATGGTATGTTTGTGAGTTATCTTCCCTAGAAGAAGGAGTTCTATAATATTCATGGGCTTGGTAGTGATGTTGTGGTGTAACGTGACTAATAGAGTCATGTGGAGAGATTGGATGCTACACGTAGTAGCCATATGGATCAAGTTGTCGGTAGGGGTATTGTTGCCTTGGTGGTGGCATCCCCCATGACTGTGGGTATTGCCACTGTTGATGTTGCTCAACAGGTTGTGGTGGAGTTCCACTTTGATAATATGTTGAAGGTTGGTAAACTTCCTTGGGTTACCTTGGGGATAAGATAACCATTGGGATGCTTGCTATTTATTTAGTCATGGGTTGAGTGCATACACCCCAGACTCTTGTAGATGCGAGATCACTGGGCAACATTCCTTAGGATGGTCATATTGCAATATCTCGCATCCACCATCATTGTCAGTTTCTGAATCCACAACCTCTTTTGTGATGGTCATTTTTCCCTTACTCTTGTTACGTGCATTTTCCACTTCTCTCTTTTTCTTTTTGTCGCAGTCACTACCTCACTCCGTAGACTCCTCTATAATTTTAAAAACAGTTTCAAACCTACTATCCAGGGAGTTCCACATTTGGTCTACCTTTGCCGATACTTCTGTTGTTAACTTTTGGAGAGGCAAAGTTTTCCTATTCACCATCTCTTCGAGTGGTAACTCTTCTTCCCCTTCACAAAATATCACTCCCCTTTTTCGGAGGGAAGGATCTCAGTTGTATTCTTCCACTCTTTCTCTTTTTCGTGGCTCACCTTCTTCTTCGGCTACTTACTCTAGTAATCTATGAATTTGATGAGACCTAAGCTCCAATAACCTTCCTTGGACGTACATCCCAAGGGTTCTTCTTATTTCATGCCTACGTCCATCCACGAGATGGCGTAGGTGATCTTGTTACGAATAACCATGGCCAAGGCAACGATGTAATAGTGCATAATAGTGGCCCATGGCAGCATCCAAGGGTTCATGATTTCCTTACTTCCATCCTTGGATTTTCTTCTACAGGTTAGACACTCGGGAGTACATTTGGTACTTATCATTGCACAGTTCTAACATTGTACTCCACCTCGAATGGATTCCAGTTCTAAGGACCAGTACCAGCTTTCAACTTCTTTCACTAGTATCCTTGGGAACAACTTCAGTTTTTTCCATTCGTTTTCTATGTTTTGCAAGGCACATGCATCGTGGAATGCTAGTAAATGATTTTGAAGATCAACATTGCATCCCCCTTCAAATCGTGGGATGTTATTCTTGGCACATTTTGGTCATTTCATGGAACAAGTGGACTTATTTGCAAATGGTGAGGTACAGAATCCTAATGAACTAAAATTGTTTAAGGAGGATTATGCTGTTTCCAATTAAGAATTCTGCAACAGTTAAGTAACCTTGAAGTTGGAATGGTATATGCTAGATATTGTAGCTACATTTATAGGGAATTATCCATCTTGGTGTCATGAGCAGAAACTACAATGCAAATTTTGAATGATTAATTTCATGACTTGTTCAAGAATCATAATCTGGTGGTTCTCAAGTTGCCTCACTGGAATGTATCCGTAGAAAGAGAAGACAGTTTCATGTTTCTGAGATTGGGACAAAAAAAAATGTTGGACTTCGGCCATTTTCATTGTGAAAGCCACCCACCAATCAGCAAATCATGGGTCCCAAGCATTAGAAAGATGGACAAATATTATATACATACATATATATTTATATGTCAACCCATCCATCTGCAGGTTTAAAGGTTAAGGGAATAAAAGGGCATCTGTCTATTAAAATTTTTCACTAGTTCAAAGCACAATGAAAAAGAAAGATTGAATGAAGGACTGAAGTGCAAGATTACGAGTCCTTGTGCTGCAACATCAAGGCCATTGGTGAAATTTAGGTATTTCTATTGCTCATGTTGACAGTAAATATTGGTACCCTGAATTTCGCAAGCTTACTTCACTGCATTAAAAGCATGAACATTGATAAGGAAAGACGGACAAGGTTTATTATGGTGAAACAGCTTTCTTGTAGATTGTTCAGCACGCATGGGCAAGCAATTATAAATTTTACACAATATGTAGTTATACACATCACGTCCAGATAGCATAAAATGTTATTCTTCTTCCTTTACTCCCGTATTGTTTGTCATCGTTGAATAAACATGTAAGACTTCCGCAGAATAGTCAGTAGGAATGACTGCGCTTCCAGGGCAAATTGTAACAGAAATTTCTAAAATAAAAAAAATACAGTTCTGATTTGTCATGAATAGTGGCACGATGTTGCAAGGATGAGATTGATGATTAAAAAGAAGGGTGCCAAGAAGAATCCTAGATGCAGCTGGGCGTTGTCAAGGCTCCGCTCTCTAAGCCCTGACTTTTGCTATCAGTTGCGGAAACTGCTGAGTTTGGAGGATTTTCGTTTTCAGGCTCTGTCCTGCATCTGCTGTTGCACGCGTGCACGGAAACTAACACAGTGAGGTAGACACGAATAGCACGGAGTGGTAGCAGAGCAACGGCAGCAGAGCAACGACAATGCAATGGAGGTCAAGCGGTGGTGGAATGGTGGCCGTCGTGGCCATCGTCATGGACTGAATTGTGGAACGTGGCCCCTGTGAGGGTCGAAGCCATATGAAACATCTGTAGTGGCAATCGCAACGGAAAGCTTCGATGATAAATACAAGAAAAATCGATAGCAAAAATGCCCTGGACAATGGATCAAGATTGTGACGATTCAAGGTCAAGCCACATAAATTATCCACGTGGAATGTTTGTTCCATTTAAAAGCTGCTAGCGCGAGGCGACCTGGCCATCTATCCCGAGGGTACGATGTGTTGTGAACCATTTCTACTGTGCTTCAGCGCCCTATTCACATAGCTGTCGGACTGCATCGTGCTGATGGCGATCCGCACACGGCCCACGCTGTTCCACGGCACCACCATTCGAGGTCACGTTCCTAGAACCGTTGCCTCCACATCTGACCTACTCCGCCTTAGGCCGCTCCCCATACGACGTTGCCAACTATATCCAACGCATGCTAGCCGCCACCCTTGGCTACGAGTGCACCAACTTCACCCGCCGTGATAAGTACGAGATTCTCACCGGCAATGACGGCACTGTCAAACCTCACCATAACCATGACCACGAACACTTGTACCTCCGCCGTAGTGCCTTTCTTTCTTGGTTTTCATTTGCCTTTGCTTAATGGACCTCGGCACGCAATTCGTTCACGTCACCAGTTGGCAGGAAATTGGGATTCCGCCGAATGCTCACTCGTTTAGCAACGTGCTCTGCAAGGAGAGGAAACTTCCAAGTTCAGAAGTTTGTTGATGCAAATGAAGCCCAGCGAGTTCCAACGTAATGATTATGTGTATTTTTGTATTGGTATGCTGCAAAATAGGGTTCATCAGGTGTAGGGGCACTTCCTCATCAGCCATCCCATTCATCCCTACCACACGTTTCATATGATCTTGCACTCAGTTTGGCTCTGCTCAGGCACCGTCAGTGGCAACATATCCAGAGACTGCTCCTGAATTTAGGCAACATTGACGGCATTCACAACGACCAAGAATTTAACGTGGCAAGCTATAACCCTAGTTTCAATGTCTACAACACATGAGCCCGATAGATATGATTAAATATATAAAGTTTTATGCAGCGATGCAAAGGGATTTGGTTTAAAATAAAATAGACATTTGATTATTATCTCTTTTATTCCTATGGAAGTTGTAACTTCCTATGATAGTTACAATTATGATATTTGTAACTAATTTTAATTTGGATTATCATGAAGACACTTGTCAATTGTAGCCTTTTTTATCTCTATGGTGGTTACAACCATCCAAGATTTTTGTAACTTACTTAACTTGTTGGGCAAGTAACCTCCTAACTTGTTGGGCAAGTAATCTCCTAATTGGTTGGGC